>MJUU01010890.1:55392-71820 GCA_002080025.1 Modiolus philippinarum
TTTTTAGACCCATCCAACGAAATCTTGGAAAATTTCGCCCAACGAAATTTTGGAAAATTTCGTTTTTGATCAGAGTTTTTCGTTCAGTTGCTTCTAATTGTTGATTGGTACCTCACAGTTATGAAAAAATGGTATAAAATGATAGCCTATGGTATTAGCTTTACAGATATTTTACATAAGTACCATTTCTATACCCAATACGTTATAAAAATTGAAAAACCATACTCCTACCCCTTCGAAATATTGACGTGAATTTTAAGATTTTTCTCGAAATTGTGCAACTTCAATGCTCCTTAGAAATCAGCATCTTTTTCATTTCATAATTCTTGGAATTGTTTTAAGTCTTTTAATGTCCATTCTTAAAAATTATGCATGTTAACATAATGTTTATATGTTTTGAATGACCAAACTATCACTTTTTTAAAAAGACAAATTAAACACATCTTTGAATATTTTCGTTTTTGACAAAGTTTTTTCCTTTTTTTGTCTCATCTTATCTATGAGTGGTTCAAATTCATGAAAAGTTGGTATGAAATTGAAGTACATAATGTTTTCTTTACAACTGGTACAAATATCATAAACTTCCTTCATCCATAAAACTTGCCCCTACCCCAAAAAATTTACTCAAAAATTGTCAATTTTTTGTCTATGTTCGCATAAATATTACCAGAACATACAAATTGTGTCTTGTATATGACAAGGTTGCATGAATTATATTGTGATTTCGTATTTTAACAGCCATTAAATGACTTAAACTCGATATCTTGCCCGAAATTGATGAAAAATTGGCATTTTCTTCATTTCAGATATGTCCAAAGTTCACTGTAAAATCGTTATACATGCAAAATCTGGAGGATATATTGCATGAATTGCATCACGATTTGGTATTTTAACAGCCATTTGTTGACTTAAACTCAATATTGTGCCCGAAATTGAGGAAAAATGGGATTTTTCAACATTTCAGATTTTGTCAAAGTTCACTGCTAACCCGTTATATATGTCAAATCTGGAGGATATAACTGCAGATATGCCAATTACTTGTTCTAAGGGTTGCCTGAAAATAGTGTTTAGAAAATCAAGTAGCATTTAATGTGACTCTGAATACCGAATATCTTACCCCTTCCCCAAAAATTGTCCCTAAAATTGTCATTTTATGTCTTTGTTCGCATAAAAATAACCAGAACACGCATAATGTGTGTTATATATGACAATGTTGCATGAATAACATCATGATTTTGTATTTAGAGCCATTTGTTGATTTAAACTCAATATTTTGCCCCGAATTGATGAAAAATTGGGATTTTCTGCTTTTCAGATTTGTCCAACGTTCAGTGTTATATCATGATTTGTCATTTAAGTCCAACTTGTCAGATTAAACTCAATATTTGTACAAAACTGATGAAAAATGGGAATTTTCAGCATTTCTGATTTGTCCAAAATTCACTTTTAAATAGTTATATATGGCAAATCTGGAAGATTTATCTGCAGGTATGCCAATTCATTGTTCTAACCGATTATACGTTATCATAAAATAATTTTTAGAAAAACCAGGAGTGCTCAATCTACCTCTAAATACCGAAAATTTTACCCCTACCCCAAGAAAATCATGCTTAAAAATGCCCAAAATATGCCTGTCTGTACATATAGATGAACAAAACATACTAATATTTTTACTTTCTTTTTAAAAAAATGCATTTGATATATCACAATACGCAATTCTAACGCAGAAAATATCGGTAAAACTGAATATTTTGGGCGATTTCCGAGAAAAATGGGAATTTTCAGCATTTCGGAAATTTACAAAATTCAAAGTTTAATTGTTGTATAAATGCCCATAAACCACGTGCATGATCTTATTTATTATATATAGGAGTCTCTGTGCATTTCTGTGTTTGAAATGATATGTTACTGGACCTTTATACAATGTAAAAGCTTTTCAAGCTGAATAAAATGAAATAAATTGTGTTGAAAAAGATTTTTTTTTGGGGGGGGGGGTAGTATGTTTGCAATTTATGAGAGTTTAGTAAGTCTGAAATATTCAAAAGCATACTTTCTAATAGATAAGGTATAATGAAACGATATTTTATCAACATTTTTACGTTATATACCAAATTCGTGAAGTTTTTACATCTCTAAGTCAAAAGAACAAAAATTCTGAAAAACGGAAAATTCCCATTTTTTCATAAAATTTCGAGCAGAAGGGCATAAAAAGACCCCTTGAAAAGTTTGAATCTACTTAAATAGGCTTCTGCATGTCAGTTTTATTGAAAGACACACAATAATTTGCATTGGACATTATCTGTTTATCATTTAGAGCCTGAAATTTTCCCTTAATTTTAAGGGGGAGGGGTGCTAATTTTGACAATTCTGACACCACAATAAGCCTGACTGTCAATTTTTTTATACATAATTTGTTGCTTTCATATCATAAATCATTATTGCATTGGCCATTGTTAGATATATATTCAAATTCGTACGATCCAGAAGTAAGAAAGTCGAAATTATGAAAATATTTAAAATTCCGAAAATTTCCATTTTTCAAATTTTTTTTACCAAAAATCAAAATTTTAAGGACTTTAATGGTCTTATTTTTCAACATTACATCACAACTGTTAAACCATTGTTGTGACGTCATCTTTTGTATTAACTGTGGATTCTTTTTAAAGAACCCACGGCTTACCCTCTATTGTTTCCTCCAATTTAAAGTTTAAAAACGTCCCGAGGGTAATATATGTTTACTACATTTCACTGCGAACTGATTGTCCGATTAAGCGAAATATGTTTGTTCGCATCGAGTGTTGTGATACCTTCGTTAGGCACGGATCTTTTTGATTTTCGGAGGGGGTTGTTGGGATTATTACACGAGTTGGGAAACGTTTTGGACTGCATGCTAGGAAATTTCTTGCTTTTTTGGCATGTTTTTTTTTCTAATGAATAGCGTGAGGGCTACATTATTTGTTAACCCAGGTGCCGGTGTCAAAGATTTTCTTAGCATAGACCAGGCCAGAAATCCCAGTCCAAACCTGAAATTCAAATGGTCCGCGCTTTACTGGGTAGTTTATACCACCTACAGTGATGTTTTATATTGAACATGTTGTAGAAGCTGGCAACATGATAATTTATATTTCCTTCAAGTACAACTAGATTCAAAAAAATGTATCTGACAAATACGCGGAAATGTTCTATTTAATTTCGATCTTTTCTTTTCAATAATACATATTGGTTATATTAAGAACTACATGTACAAAACCACGTCGTGTTGAAGTAATGGAGAAAAACCTGTATTTGCTTACACTATATTCCGACTTTTTCGTGTTTACTTAATTAAGTTCTATGTGAATCAAATAACAAACCTGCTTTAACAGGGGCGAACCCAGAGTGCTGCTCATGAGTGTGTGTGTGTGTGGGGGGGAGGGGGGGGGGCACAACAGAAATTAAATTTAAAATCTTTTACGAGTACCCTCCAGTTATAAGTGTAAGTTCAAAATATATGACAAAACAAAACCTTGAAATATTATTAACAGGGGTAATTACACGGGATCCCCTGTTCTCTGAGAGCCCGAATCCAATGTATGTACAGCCCAGATTCCTATGAGTGGAGCCCAGAGCCCTAGTGATGGGGCAACGAAGCCCTTGTTTTAGAGCCCTTGTGTTAGAGCCTAGAGCCCTTGTGTTAGAGCCCAGAGCCCTAGTGTTCGAACCCTGTGGTGTAGCCCAGATCCCCATGGTCAAAAACGGTTGAGCCCAGGAGTCAAGAGTCCATGGTATTTCCTCGAACTGAAAGTTTTTGGCAATTTTCTTGTTAAACAAGAATTTCAGGAGATCGTGACCTAAGCAAAGAAATAAAAGAACTTGAGAATAGTTAAAATTGGATTTGAACTATATATTCCTAGTGTGTTACTGTTAAGAAAAGGGTATCATTAGGCCATAATAAAAAAAAAATCCTAGATTCTCATCCCGCTCGCTCCGATTTTTCGACACTCCTGAACAAAATTTATTTTGATTTTTTGGCTAATTTTGGTACATCTTTTTTATATAATTAAAGCATTTTTCACAAAATGATAAGAATATATTTAATGAAATTCGTCCATCCGCCCAAGAGAGTTTTATGTATGATCTGTACTAATGACACATAAATTGCCTAAATGACAAGAATTGCTAAATGTAACCAAATGAAAAGAAGCGAAATATTGAAATATTATGAAAACGTTGACATTTACGAAGTCTTCTTTTTACAGTTCTTCAACTTATTTTAATATTCACTAAATAAGAATTAGAGGTATGTGAATATTCAACTGTCATTTATTTGTCAAGTCGTAACAATGTACCCTGAATATGACATTTTTAATAATTTGTTTTAATAAACTTACTAATCAAACAAACCTCTACTGTTTTTGTTTTGTTCAATTTGAAAAAAGGTCACTAGTTACACGGGGATGGATCAGCCAATGTTTAAAAAATTTTGATCAAGTCTTTTCATGTTTCCATTGAAAAAGTTTTTTTATGATAGACTATTAATAAGTAATTTAATAGACGTTTCAAATACATACAGCTCATTGAATAGTCATTTTTGTCAATTTTCTTCCTTTTCTTTGGGGGGGGATTCTTTATTATATACAAGTAAACATCATGTTTCTTTCCTTTTTTTATTTTTTTTTAATTTATTACCAATAGGAAAAGTGACTCAAATAAACAAATATTGCAAAAAATTGCCGTCTTCCTTCCCCTGCAATTTCCTCGTGCATGTATTACCCTGGGGTTTAAAATTGGCAGAAAGTATTTCACTGTAGACAAAACTTACGTTTTCTCTCTTCTTCGTTCTTCTTTAATAATGTTTAGAGGTTCACCACTCTTCACCGACATTTTTTACTGAATTTAATGCCCTTTCGATTCAGTTTGAAAAATACATAAACCGCAATTGAAGTTAATCGGAGTATAAGATATCGGTTAAAATCGAACTTGTAGAACATCTACATCCATATAATTCTTCTTTAATACTGAGTTAACTTTCGTTCATAAAGACATATATAGTACGAAGATAACAATGCAGTAATTAGATAGGCGATAATCCCTTTAATCTCTTGATTACATAAATGTCTCAACAATGGTTTAAGTAAGAGAAACAATGGCCAAGTGTGAATTCATGATAAACAATCCACTCGCCTCCGGCTCGTGGATTCTTTTTCATGAATTCACACTTGGCCATTGTATCTCCTTTACATAAATTAGGCATACTAAATAGATCAAATATGAGATTTATGTATCGTGAAAGGAATTGACAGCTTAAAAATCGTCATTTTCGCCTTTTTTTTGCAGGGGAAAGGGTACATTTTTTGCACCCCAGATCATAAAAATGGCGTAAAGTGGCAAAATCTGTGTTTATTGTAAAGTATAGTAAATAAGCTTCAATTTGGTACCAAATTTCAGTACATCTAACTTATCTACATAAAAATTATGGAGCTTAAAAGATGAAATTGAGATTAAAACTAAAATACAAGAATTTTATGTGGTGTAATATAAAAGTGGCCGTATACTGTCTATGCGTGCAGGTTATATTCGTGTTAACATGTTTTATTTTGAAGAGGGGATAAAAAAGGACTGAAAAAAAATCGGTCTGGATCATAAAAGGGGGGGGGGGTGCACGGAAACTGATTTCAGCCCATGGCCTAGAGCATTCTGAGATTAATAAGGAAATGCCCAATTATCATCCCATTGATTTTGGTATTGTAAGATTTTAAATTCTGGTAAATCTGTTCATTAGAATACCTGAGAATTGTCCAGAATCTGAAATGTTGGGATACCAGAATTTTGAAATGGTTACAATTATGGAATTCCAGAATCTTCCACGGAACTACACAATTCTGGAATATTAGAATTGTCCAGAATCTTCCAGAATTTAAGAATTCTGGAAAACCGGAATTGTCTAGAATTGTCTAGAATTGCACAATTCTAGAAAATTCGAGAATAGAAATGATACCTTCATGAAATTAGTTACAATTGCGGTATCCCAGAGTCTTTCATGATTTTCCAGAATCTGAAATTCTGGAAAATTCTTTTACGAACACTGGTATGCGATTCTGTATCCCAATATGACATTAATTTACTGAGAAAACTCGTTCTCTATATGATAAAATAAACATACCAATAGAAAAAGGGTGAAATGCATCATGATGTTTGATATGTTGTCCATCATCAGAGAGAAATCTCTCTGGACAGAATTCTGTAGGATTTTCCCAGTATTCTTCATCATGGTGTGCAGACATAAAATGTGGTATAATTACAGAATATTTTGGAATAATTTTTCCTGCTAATATTACATCCTCCAAACAAGCTCTAGGTAATCCTATTGGACCTAACAAATAAAAAATATATATGTAAGGCAATTAATATGCATTATACAGTCACACAGACAAACCATTGGTCACTTTTTGTCAGCAAAACTTTAACCTTGCTGGTGGATTGGAGATCTTTACAGCTGGGATGTTGATATTTGGTATGCGACTTCCTTGTGATGAGAGCTTTTTTGTAGACATATTGACCTTGATCTTGCTCTTAGGACAACTTTCAAGAAAAAAATTTAACCTTGCCTTCAGAAGGTAGGCCTTTAGTAGTAGAATGTTCACATTTGGTATGTGATTTCCTTACGATGAGAGCTTTCTAGTGGTACCATATTTGTAGACATTTTGACGTTTACCTATCCCAGAGGAAATGTGGTAACGTGTTCGTAGTTGGTATGTATCTTATATTTTTTTTTATTTTACGAAAGGATATGGAGTAAATGAACATGAGACCATAACACATGTGTTTACTCCAACTGAAATAATTTAATGAGCTGTATGGCCATTTCGGAAATTAATTCCTCATCAGCAGCACTAGAACCCAAACAAAGGAAATCCATATGATGAAAGCTTTCTGGCGTTACCATATTTGACCTTGCCCTGCGTGCATTTTTTAAAATTTAACCTTGCTTCTAGATTTAAGTTGCTTAGTGGTAGGGTGATCATATTTAAAATGTGACTTTCTTGGGATGAGAGCTTTCTGATGGTACTATGTTTATTGACATCTTGGGGGTTATTTTTTTTTAATTAAACCTTGATTCAAGAATTAAATTGTTTAGTGGAAGGGCATTCATATTTGTTATGTGACTTTGTTATGATGAGAGCTTTCTGGCAGTGCCACATTTGTAGGCATTTTGACCTTGACCTTGCTCTTGGGGTATTTTTTTTAATTCAACGTTGTTTCTATATGTCGGTTGTATAGTGATAAGGCGTTTTAATTCATTTGGTATGTGACTTCACTATGAGAATTTTCTGGCAGTACCATAGTTTTCACCATAACATTGCCTTATGGGCAATTAAAAAAAAACTTTTTAGTGACTTCCTTATAAATGTATAACATTTACAAATATTTAAAACATTTCAATTATTTTTAAATGTATAACTTTCGATTATATTGTGCACTAATGTCACTCTTCTGACAACTCTTGTTTTCAAAAAGAGCTGTGTGTCAAGTTGTTTGTTGATTAAAAGATATAAATAAGGTTTCACCTCCTGCACAAATTGTTTTTGGATGTTTCTGTACATTGTTTGAATGCTATTGAGGAATCACCCTAAATACAGATATTTGATTATTAAATATTTTTACCTATGCTTGCAATCCTTTGTACCTCATCTATAACAGCAAGTGTATATGGCATTTTATCTTTGTCTTTATATAAGACAGGCCTGAGTCCTGCCACCTGCAACAGAGTTTTCTGGTGTATATTGAGAGTTTGAATGAAAACGAAACATGCCAAATTAAATACAGAATAAAATGATTTGAAAAACAGTTCTCATGAAAACATTCATCTAAGCTTTTAAAAATGTTGGATCGATAAAAATTAAAAATCAAATATAATAAAATTTAAAAAGTAAAGAGAAAAAACTACATATGAACATTTATTTTGTATCTTTAAATCAAATACTTATTGTTGAGGACAGTCTGATGGAGATTCGATTAAAATTAAGACTAAAATTAAGACTCTAACTTATTTTTAACAACATATTATCTCAGTAACTTCGGTATTTATTTATTTATTATCTTGATCAATTACACGGTTCATTAAATTTTGCAACATGTTATTACATTCAAGCCACTGTAAAGAAACACAGTATTGCTACATCATTAGTTGGTATCTGTCAATATTATGGTTTATTTACTTAGTTAAATTGTTTATGCCCCAGCGACGAAATGTCAGGGCATATTGTCCGACCCTTGCCCGTCCGTCCATATCTTAGTCCCTGTCCCATCTCTGATAAGCTGCTATTTCGGATAATTCCTTCCACAATATTATTACCACGTTTATTTTACTTTGTAGAGGCATGGATCGAAGATGTGCATATTGTCATTGTTTAGATTTTGATCGAAATTTGTGATTGTGNGGGGGGGGGGGGGGGGGTATTTAACCTTGGCCATTTTTTTCAAATGTGTGTTCTGGAACTGTAATTCATGTTAACTCCTCAGATGAATGTTATGTCTGTAGGCGTGTTTTGTATAGTCACAACAAGGCTCAAGATAAAATTTACCGACATTTCATGTATGAGTGACTTTGGTTTAAGTTTTCGTTATAAGTCAAATCTAAACGTAGGATACTTTAACTAACAGTTCAATACTATTTTGTCAGTATATGCATCTTGGATAGATAAAAGGATTCACTTTAACAGTAAATTTTATATCTAATGACAACCCCGCATCCATGACAAAAGGAATACATGGATGTAGTGTTGCTTGACATTTAGCAATGAATTCCGCTCAAATCGGTGTTAGAGGCCGTCTTGTACTTACTATGAGGTATTTGCATAGCTCGTTAAAAGGCCTCGTAGCGACTTCATGATGAGAAACAACAATAAAAGCGTTGATCTATTGCTTGGTTTAATCATGTGTTTGTAGAGACTTTGTCTCATGTGCATTTACTCCATATCCTTTTATTGTTGATCTGATTAAAATAAGGTCAATATTACCTCAAATACTACAACGCTTAGAGATGTTTCTTGGATTGTGGCGAACCTTCATTTATTGCATAGTGCCTATGTGACAGTATAAACCTTGAATGGCACAATCTGTACTCATGTCATTCCAAAAATCGTACAACAATCCCATCTCTTCCTACTGTTCTTGACTAACAATTTGGTCAAATTTAGCTTGTGGGTGCAACATCCCTTACATTTTTGATAATATTGCGTTAAATCTTCATTTCACTGTAGGACACAGCGAAAAGTTGTGGATTTTATCTTGTCAAGATCCTTGACCCTTTTCACAGAGATTTTGTCCCTTTTCATTAAGGGGTTTTGGCACCACTATGTCTTTTGTCTGATTTAACCCAACCCTCATGATTATTGATCACAATATAATACCAGAAATGACAACAGTTCTATTTTGAGTTATCTGCAGATAATGTACTTTTTGTGCGCAGGTAAAATACGGTTTTTCTTTCTGTGTCGTACTTACGTGATACCTTTTTACATGTGCGTGTGTGTACGTGTTCCCAATGTTTTTTTGTATTTTATATTTATACCACCGCTCCGAAGTCCCGCGTCCTTCTCTGATTATTTTCATGTAATTTTTCTCTTCTACTGAGTAAATGTATTGTGTCCACACCTGTACTGTGTCCACATCTGTATTGTGTCCACACACACTTAATGTTGCATTTACCACATTGATTCAGGGTTCATTGAGCGGGGCTATAATTGGCCGCCATTTCGGCGACAGTTCTTGTTTTTTCTTGCTGAGATTCGTTCGCATTGATTTTTCAAATAGATATAAACTGGACAAACCTTGCTAATTTCTGCTCTACATAAGTCTTGAACATTGGGGTATTTGATAAGGTAGAGGATGATCCACAGCAATGTTGTAGATGTTGTCTCTGAACCAGCGGCAAATAAGTCAAATATCATATGAAATAAACTGATTTCTGCAAAAGAGGAAAATTTTATGTGAAGCCAAAATCTCTCCAATGGNTGATATATTTTTCTGTACAACTATGTCAAAAACACCTACCTTTGGGTGCCCCTTCCCTTCCAATGCACATAAATATTCATTGAATTTGGCCTTGCCCCATTTTCAGTACAAAAACAGTTTACATACACTTCCTGCTGGGCAGAAGTGAATGGTAAATACATTTCCTCCTTACAGGAGAGTTCTTCCTCCTCACAGGAGAGTTCAGTGTTGTTTAGTGCTGATTGGTCAGTTTATGACTGACTTGTGTGGTCGTTTGCCTGAGAGGGTAATTGACCAAAGCTAAGCTTTTCTTAAATTTTTGAATGAATACTTAAAAATGGAACAGATGTACCAATAAAAAATTAAAAAATAAATAAAATTCATGGAACAGTCCATCTATATTTCTCATCAACTAGAAAAAAAATATTTTAGTCACTTCTGCATACAGGAAGAGGGTGTAAACTGTTTTTGTACTGAAAATGGGGCAAGGCCAAATTCGATGAATATTTATGTGTATTGGAAGGGAAGTGGCACACAAAGGTAGGTGTTTTTGACATAGTTGTACAGAAAAATATATCAGGAATCAAACGGTGCAATCCAGATATCGAAGGGATAAGAAATAACCAGCCAAAATCGAGTTGAAGTGGGGCTGGTAAAAACCACAGTTGCTTACCTTGTGGAAGAAGAGAGGGAGGGACTGGAATTTTCTTTATGAAACAGGTGCCTGTGCTGTGTCCTCATCTGTATTGTGTCCACACACACTTAATGTTGCATTTGCCACATTGATTCAGGGTTCATTGAGCAGGGCTATAATTGGCCGCCATTTCGGCGACAGTTCTTGTTTTTCTTGCTGAGATTCGTTCGCATTGATTTTTCAAATAGATATAAACTGGACAAACCTTACTAATTTCTGCTCTACACAAGTCTTGAACATTGGGGTATTTGATAAGGTAGAGTATGATCCACAGCAATGTTGTAGATGTTGTCTCTGAACCAGCGGCAAATAAGTCAAATATCATATGAAATAAACTGATTTCTGCAAAAGAGGAAAAGAATTTTATGTGAAGCCAAAATCTCTCCAATGGTGAATTGTTGCATAGTATTACGGTTTAATTGTTTGTTTTCTTGTTTTAGATCCATGTGAATGGCATTGTTTGGTCAATTTTACAATGTATCATTTTTGATCATCGTATATCAGGAGATTAAAAGCAGCTTATAAATCTAGACCTATTTATATAAAACTTGGAGTCCAAAACATTGTCCTGAAAGTGTTAAGAGGGTTGTAGACTGGTTGAAAGTTTGCAGCATTGAATGTGAATTTATTATAATGTTTGACAATTCTTTTGCACCACACTGGAGTTTTGTATATTCCATCTAGAACTTCTTCCAACACACTTTTATAAAAAGGATAATGCCATTTAGTCCGGACATTAAATATAAAACTTGAGTTGTTCAAAGAAGCACTTCAGGCTACATATGGGCGATTTTAATCATGGGGACTGTCAGAAGTTAAATTGTTGTATAACATTACTCATCTATCCTCTAAATATCCTTTTCTGTTTTGCCATTCGTCATTTAGGAACTATTAGCATTCTTTCCTCTGAAATTATCTAGCTTACCTTCAATGTTGTCCTCATTGTTATTAAGATGGTGAAGATAAATATCAATAAAATCTCTAGTTTCTTCTGGATTATAACACTGTTTGTGTGCGTCAATCTGTTTCTTCACATACTCGTCTATACGTTTCTTTTCTTCTACACATCTTTTTGCCTAGAAATAACATATATGTTTACCAATTCTATTTGTTGATTTATATTTTAATTCTTTATTTTATGCTGTTTACTTTTTACAAACTGGGGATCCTACTTAATAAACATACAGAATGCTTATTGTTGTTCCTTCAATTCCTTTACATAGATTTAAATACTGGGCAACAGTTTTTACAATCTGGGGATCCTACTTAATAAACATACAGAATGCTTAATTCCTTTACATAGATTTAAATACTGGGCAACATGCACAATATTTTTGCTTGATTCTTAGAATGTGGGATCAGGTAGTAAAATACATCCCATCCCAATAGACACATTTTGTTTGTCTCATTATATTTACTGAATATTTCTTTCTTTTCAAATAATTTGTCTTTAAAAAATACCTGCGAATTTGGTAATACATCTGCTAGAACTGGCATGAAATTTTCTGGCAAGTGTAGTCCTGCATTTTTAAAAATATATTCTAGAACATCCAGGATCATTTCGAAGTCTGGATCATCGTATTCAAATCTAAAATTAAAAGTAAAATCTTAGGGACCGATCATTTAACTTGAAGGGGGAGCTATGTTTTTTTCTAAAAGAATATTTTGGAGCCGATTTTCTGTGAAGAAAATATTTTGGCTGCCAAAATGATGAAAAGAAATTTTCTGAAGGAATAATGTTAATTTTGAAAAAAAAATATTTTGTTGATACACGTGAAAAAAAATTCTGTCCAGAAAAAAACCCATAACCCCCTCCTCTTTTCATGTTGAATGGTCGGTCCCTTATGAAAATGTTAAAATCCCTAGTTTCTTCTAGATTATTAAACCCTTTGTGTTAGCCAGTTTCTTTCTTCACATAATCGTCTATACTACGCATCTTTAATGTCACACAGATCAATCAAATAATGTTTGTATTATGGCATACTAACTTTTGGTAAATCTTGAGACAAGACTAGTTTTTAGCCATAACAAGAAATTTATTTGCTAATCCTAGACAATAAAAGACGAGATAAATTGGACATGGTGATGTAATTTGGCTTCTAATTAAAGTCGTGGTGGAGTTCTTTCTCTCATAAACCACCGTGTTTTGTGTAGGTTTTGGAAACTAAGATATTTATCCGTCAGAACACAAAAAAAAGAAACATTTTTGTCGACATCTGTTTATTGTGTTATTGTGGCTTAATTTGTTACCATAAACACAAACAATTTCTGTTCAATGGCGTTTTATATGATATCGATTTACCCAGTAATTTGATTTTTGCTCAGTTGTTTAGACTGTTGTTTAGTACAATAGTCATAAGGCATGTTCGAGTCCCCTTTGAAAATGGCAGGGAAATATCACTTACAATCAATTGTCTACTACTCTTTGTGGCCACTTGTAAGAATGGCCCTCTTCGAAGTTGAACTAAGTGTGTACTATATCTTTATGGTGGTATGTACAAAATTCACTAAAACTTTCAGTTTAAGCCTTTTACAGTGGTAATATTATCAATTAAGGGTGTTTCGGGTTACTGATAGACGTATAAAATATCCTAAGTATACGACTGCACTTGTGTCTAATTTACTACAGCTAAAATGAAGTGATTTTGCAGGAAAACAGGAGAAAATCACCTTCATATCTAAGTTCTAAGCATAATTTGTTTTTCTATAATATTCACTCTGCAATTTGATTTCCTATCTCTTACTTTTTTTTCCAAGCACCACTAAGCTTTTGATTTGATCTGCACTGAAGAGACATAATTTGTCGAAATGCGCATAGGCAGAAACTAAATTCACAGTAACTTTGGTATCTTGTTATTTATTTTACACCTATGAAAAAAAATAGGAAATAATTAACAGTAGTCATATATTTATATTATTTTTACCACGGGCTGGCACTTTATGGCGAATATTTTACCCCGAGCGACCAGCGAGGGGTAAAATACCACCATAAAGTGCAAGCCCGTGGTAAAAATAATATAAATATATGGCTACTGTTAATTATTTCATTTCTAATAGGACACTCACAAGATTCCGATTAGGAGAATTCCTCCTATTACACATGGATGAAACGCCATTTCATATCGCTATTTGGTCTGTGACGTTGCAAAAACTGATGTAAAACTATCTATGACGTTATCGAAAGTACCGTCATTTGTTTATGACGTTACCCATAAGTAAATATTATTTTTACCACGGGTTTGGATACAAAGCGAATGAAGGCCGTCATATTAGAATAATTATTTTTCGATAGTTTGTTGTAGACCTCCTTATGCCCATATCGTTTTTATGCTTTTCAGTTGAAAGTGAAAGGAATGATGCTTGACTGAGATTATTTCATACCTTGAACCAAACACAATATGAGATATGATATTTGACACAGCTTTTGGTATCAGTTTTTCCATTCGTATGTTGTTTTCTTTACAGATAGCTGATATGAAAAAGTTCACTTCCTCAAGAATCTTCCCTTCAAGATGAGACTGATCAAATCCCAAATCTTTGAGTGCGTGAATTGCAAATTTTCGAAGATGGTGCCAGTGTTGTCCATTACTCCAGATAATTCCTAAAAAATCGAGAATTTCTACGTTGAATTTTCATCAAAACAAATATTTATAACTTAATGAAGAATTTCTTTAAAAATATTTATAAAGTCGATTTTTTTAGATCCTGTATATCATTGACAAATTTATAAAATGAAGGAAATATTTCTTTTATTGTACCTTCAATTTTTTTTTCATTTTTTATTTCAATAATTCTATCAGTAGAAAATTGAAGAAGCCCATTTTCTTTTCTTATTGCGAGACTAGCAATTATTATTTTGGAATTTAATATTTCTCTGAGTCAATACAATATTTTTTAATCTATTTCTTTCATTTACTCACCAGTTTTGTTGAACATTTTATCTGGAACATATAACCAATTTGGTCGGTTTTCTGTTTTGTGACCCTGTTCAATCAATAATTCTCGAATCAGATCGTTCCCAAACACAACAACCAGATTCATTGAAGGTCCCATTCTCAATTGTACGATATCGCCATATTCTTGTCTTAGTTCCAACAGTCTTTTGTATAATTTAGGAGCACCAGCTAGTGACGGCAAATTTCCTACAACCGGCCATGGAAAAGGCCCTGGCTGAGAGTTAAGTTTAGTAGAAATCCGTTGCCATACCCAAAGCAACACAATGATTATGAATATCACAAGCAAAGATAAATTGAAATGGAAGTCAATTTCATAGTTCAAAAACTGTATTACTCTGTGCATTCTATTTCGATTTTTGACATACGGTCATTTCCAATCCAATTTATATCAATTGATTTAATACACTACCATATATGTTCTGTCTTATGACTTTTTTCCTGTTTAGAAGTATATATATTTACATCCTACTATGTGTCGGAAGTAAATTGTCATGTTTACTTAGGAAATTTAATAAGGATGTGTATTCGTTCATGTCTAATGACCCAATTATATCTGCATGTTTTCTTGAGTCATATTTGTTTCAATGCAATTTTTGTTTGTAAAATCCTTCCTTTGTAAGTAATTTGAGTACACAAAAAGTACAATTCATGTCATTATCTAGTTGAGTTAATTTTGACATAAAAGGCTTTAAAATGTGTACATAGTTTGCATATTGTCGAAAAGTTGTCTTCATTTTCGAAACCTGTGTTGATTTGAAGACATGTCTATTGATAAAAATCAAACCAATGGTTACTAAGTCAATTTACGTCGAATGAGATTTATAAGCAAAATACAGAGCAAAAGTGTTGTCCTTAATTTGGAGACTTAGTTTGTTTATCATAAATGCTATAATTGAGCTTTTTTTTATATTGGAAACCAACGATCACACAATCTAATTAAAATAAGATCTAGCAATTGTTCCTTACAGTCTCATACAGGGACTTAATGAACAATTGCTGGATTCTAATTTTAATAAGACAGGTACTATTACTTCGCAGCATACTCCTCTGATCGTCCTTACATAATACAAAAGTAAAAAATTCATAAATAATTCACATAATGCTTTACAGTTTTTATGATCTTTTATGATGAGGTAAACTTAACACATTAAGTTTCAAATTGTTTAAAGTTAACAGTGTTGTCATATCATGTTAATACATTTTGTAGAATTTCAAAAATTGCTTCTGTTTTCGTGTGTTGGATACAATTGTTAAAATAATCTTAAGGCCATTTGCTTATTGAAATTTTCATATCAATAAGTTTATTTACTTCTGAATATGCATTTGTAAAACTTAGTATTTTCTTGGATGGCTGCAAGATATTTTGTAATTGTATCGAGCTGACAATCTCCGTGTAGATTTCTTTCTGTGTATAGAATTCATTAATTTACTTTTTCATAAATGAAAGTCATTTTTCATCCAAATCCTTTTTATTTCACACAGAAGCACACTCAAATAAATATAATAAAACTGACCTGTCATCAACTCTTAGCCGCTTTGTTCGAATCTTAAATTCATGCTTTACAGCTTGCCGTTTCCGCTTCACCTGTTATTTTTGTATATTGTTTTCATTTTGTTAAAACTTTTTTTTTGTTGACAATATTATCCTTAAAGTTATTTTAAATGAAATTACAATTGGACATACAAAGAAAGATAGCAATGGTTTGGACTGCCAAATGTACAACAAAACTCCTAAGCTCCTGACTCCATTACTTATTGCAATCAAATACACAACAAAACTCCTAAGCTCCTGACTCCATTACT
>MJUU01010890.1:74540-90365 GCA_002080025.1 Modiolus philippinarum
TTATTGCAATCAAATGTACAACAAAACTCCTAAGCTCCTGACTCCATTACTTATTGCAATCAAATGTACAACAAAACTCCTAAGCTCCTGACTCCATTACCTATTGCAATCAAAGACGGCATAGAGATATAGTTTAACAAAGTATTTTCAACAAGTGGGGTATGAGTATTCTAAAAAAATCGAAAAAATTTGTTAGAATATCTATCTTTAACTGAAATCTATTATTGTACCAGTTTTTTTTTTATTTTGATCCGACAACAAGCTTGGACGCCCACTTTGAATATAGGTTAACATCGGACCTTAGTGGCAAACATTTTTGATAATCTTCCCTGAAACTACACTATCAGATGGAATCAAACTTTACAAAATGATGTAATAGGCAAGTCCCCAGAAAATTTCTCGTTGGTTGTCGATCAGGCATCAAACAAGGAAATATTTAGCATAGGATCATGGTGGTTGACATATCTCTGAAATGACATAACTTGTCACTAACAGGTCATTTTTGATCCTGTTTGGCCATTTTGATCTTAATAATGCCTGGACATGCTTTACACAATTTTGTAACGAAAGATTAAGATATTTAGTTGTATTTCATAATAATTTATAGTATAAATTTGTTAAATTCAATTAAGTCTAAATAGTGTTTTAGAGTTGGTAAAACAATTCCCCGTGGTAGAGATGTATGCTCTTTATTTTTCTTAGATATGGTGTACTTGTACATGAGATAATATTTCATGTGTACACTTTGTTCAATTACTACTACTAAATTTATGCAAAATCTAAAACCTAGGGATTAACTCCCTCCTTCGTAGTTTTGCCCTTGGCAATATTTGATTTTACTGATTTTTCGGATTTCGTTTGGTTTTATGCATTTTAAACATTTTTTGAAATTATGGATTTCCTTTGTTTCGGTTCTAGTACTGCTAATGAGGAATTTATTTCCGAAATGGCCATACAGCTCAATAAAATTATTGCAGTTAAAGTTAACATGTGTGTTATGGTCTCATGTTCATTTACTCCATATGCTTTCGTAAAATAATTACGATCGGTTGTGAAAAAGTGCACTCTAATTAAGAAAATAATCTCTATCATAGAAAGTGCATCCTTAAAATTTTCAATACAATTTGATCACTTCTATATGCTGTTTACCGAATACTGCTAAACATGTCATTCAATAATTTATTGTTTTGTCGACTTAATGCGTGCTTAATTTGATGTGAAATATTGAAAGACAAATATTCAAGTGGAAAATATCATTTAATTAAAAGCTTGCATGAAAATAGTTCATTTACACACTTACAAAACATCAAACTGACCATCTTAGATGGGAATTCTGTATTTACAAAAATAACACTTTACACGGAAAAAAATTAACAACATTACCTTTATTTTTAGAATGAATATAGAGAGTAATACATGCTCTATATATATTTCAGTGATGGTGTACTTGTTCTTGTCATAATTTCTCATATGGATGTACTATCATTCATTGAAATGTTGGAATTTTAGTATTTTTTGTAATTTTCAAATTTCATTCTGACAATGTTTTTATACAATTGCCCTCATCTCACTAAGTTTTCTTTCAATCGACTTGATGAGTCCCCTGTTTTTGTCTATGTGTTTTAAATTGTCCAATAGCTTTGGACAGTTGTGTTTTGTCGGGAAATGGATAAAAGTTATGGTAAGGGCACTTTGTCAGTAAATATCATGTTTGCTGACGATGTCGCACCCAATGGTTAAAAAAATGGATGTAGCGTTGTTCGACTATTAATTCCACTCAACCGGTGCTAGAGACCGTCTTGATTTTACTATCAAGTATGAGAAAAATCTCATTATTGAAGATCTCACGGTGACTTCGAGATGAGGAACACCAATTAAAGCGTTGTTCTACTGTTTTGCCCTACCTTGTGTCTGTAGAGACTTTGTCTCATGCAGTTGTATTTTATATCATTTCCTTGTCTTTTTTTAATAAGTTGTACAAATTGTAATAGCATGATAACATCAAGTTGACATTTTTGTAGATGTTTGATATAGATAAGATACTAAAGTCTAGCTTACAGTTTTCTCTTTAATCATTCACAACATTACAAGTGCATGTATAAGGTCCCTTTACAAACATCTATTTCGAATAATTTGTTTGTAATTACAAAAAGTCTGATGTATATACAGATTTTTGTTTTTCTGAATTGAGATGGGAACCGTTCTGCAATTGGAATTAAAGTCATTGTCTCCAAAAAGTTTGATTGGTATGTTTTAAAGATGTCGATTAACCCAAATGGAGGACATAGTTTGAAATTGCTACCCATTGGAATATATAAAACAAAAAAATTCTATTTGTAGAATAAGTTTGATATACAAATGATTCAATCAATAAATAATTAACTTCTAAAATAAGTAAGATGTCACCACACAGTTTCTAACTATTAGATTAGAAGGGTGTCATCCCACCAATCATCCGAGATAAAACGATCTTTCTCTAATTCTTATGCTGTTCTCGTCAATTTCATTTTATAGGAGATAAAAGTGTTCTCTAACATGTGCAAAAATTGATCTTGCGATTTCATTTGATATTGAAAAGGTCACGAACTTATCTTCAAATAGCAAAATATACCTTAGATATACTTATTTTCACCCGAAAGTAAAATTTAATTTAGAATTTTGCAATATCTAAATTTTTGTAAATTTTGCTTAAAACCTCATGCAAAGCTCTATCCTTAGCTAATTTTGGCTTTCTATTTTGATCATATTTGCTTATTTGGTCTCGATCAGTTTTTAAACATCTTTGAGTTTATGGTCTTCCAAATGTTTCGATCTTATCTGCACTGATGAGACATAAGTTGTCGAAATGGCCATATGCAAAAATTAAATTTACATTATTTTCGGTATTGTGTTATTTGAGTCTAAATCAATGTAACAAGTATTTTCTCGAAGCATACGATGTTTTTTGGCCTTGAATCACATATGAAAGTTTTGTTTTTTGATGATTTCAATACAATGTAAATTTCATTTCCGGTGATGTCACAGTATGATTGCGAAGGCCCACGTCGGGGTATAAACTAAAAATAATGAAAATGGCATTAGTTTCAGAATTAGAGGAATAAAATCTATCATTAGAGGAATAAATTTTATCATTAGAGGAATAAAATCTATCATTTACAAGTCGTTGATCAACATAGTTATACTGTCTCGAGGGTTAAACATAAAGATTCTCGCTAAAGCTCGAACTTTCAAAGTTGAACCCTTTCGACAGCAGAACTATGTTAATCAACAACTTGAAAAAATAGATACAATATTTCTATACGAAGTGATAGGAGGACGCCTTTCCTAAATGTATGTAACAGCTTTTTCAGAGCTCCTAATGAATTATAAGGGTACTCTGTAAAATTTGAAATGGGGTTTTGACTGGTGTTTTATAGATGAGGTGCATTTTGTATCATATAAGCTAAATGAAAAGCATAAAGTTTCTAGTATAATACCAGTATATGAATCATTAATTAAAACAATTTCTCATCTATCGATAATAACAAAATACCCAAGTTACTGTATATTTAGTTTCTGAATACGGCCAATTCGACTACTTATGTCTCTCTAGTGCAGATCAAATCAAAGCATTTGGAAATCTATTGAAACCGAAATATGTGTAAAATCTGATAGAGAACAAATTACCGAAGGATCCAAAATGGAAAGCCTAAATTAGCTTAGGACTGAGCTATGCAAGATAAAGATACTCTTTTAATACATATTTTTTTTTTCTTAAACTTAGAGTGGAATTTTATTTGCTGCAAAAGGTATGTCCTACTTTGTACAACTTCTATTCGGTTAGTTGGGTAAAATATGTTTTTAAAATACCCTTGTCTTTATGATCAATAAGTGACAAAACTTTAACCATGTACACGTAACAAAAATTGTTTCTTGCTAAAGATTATAGGGGATGGCATGTCTTACTACATTGTAGACATTTTTTACAATGCACCAGGTAATACTATACATACAAAAGCGTATCATTTGACAAAGATGACATCCTCCTCAATCATAGGGTAATTATATATAAACTAAAAATAAGATTAAAGACCTGTCGTTCCTTTATTGGATACCTGATTTACACAATACTCCATAAAAGGAAATATGCATCGATGGATCTTCATCTTGTTCAACTATTGACTGTCTGTGCAACTAAGATTTTGTCTGTAGTCAAACACAGGCACATTTTTACAATGCTTACTCATAAACTAAAAGCACGAATCAAAGGTATCATTCAAAAGGCATTTGCTGATACAAAAATGTTGTATTAGGTTATAATAACTAAATACCGAAGTCACTGTGAATCTGCATATGCGCATTTCGACAACGTATGTCTCATCAGTGCAGATAAAATCTAAACGTTTGGAAGACCATAAACTCAAAGATGTTTAAAAATCATCATTAAAATCATCATTTTTTTTCTTTCAAAATAGGAAAAAGAAGGGAAACGGGGAATGTGTCAAAGAGACAACGACCCAAAGGGGAGTAATAACAACTCAAAGCCACCATAAGATCTTCAATGAACGGTGAGGAAACCCCACACAAAAAAACCCACACAAAAAACCTATTTAAAAGGAAAACTATGCTACGACTACAAACATGTATGCAGTATTCTTGAAGTTCCTATTGATAATATATTTGTAACATTTGGAGGTACTATTTATCGACAGCAAATTGGTATACCAATGGGCACGAATTGTGCTTCTCTACTGGAGAACACTATCGCAATGGAAGGGGAGGTTTGACGCCATTAAACTTAGTTCACTCACCATATTCTTTTGAAATGCTGTACCAAGTCAGGAATATTGCAGTTGACAATTTCCTGGTAGTTGTGTACCTGCTTTGTCTTATTGTACTTCTGACTTTGGCACTTAACAGTTCCTTTCGGTTATTTGGTAAATACCCCTGTTTGCAAATTCAACATGTACGATGTCTTTATTTCCTCTAAGATTGACAAAACTTTTTCCATTATGCTTTGTGGTTAACTTTTCAAAAAATAGTTGTCAACAACATTTAGAATTTAGATTTAATCATTTTGTAATTTTTCCCTATTTTTTCCTCGTCTTGCTTTTGATTTTGTTTCTTGATATATATATGTATCTCAGGCTAAATCTTAATTGATTGGAAGACTAACAGAATCACTTTTTCCAGTAATAACATCAAACGAATAATATGGAACTAATGCGTGAAAAGGGACGTTATACTTGTAATACCGCAGATTACTGAACCAAATCAAAACTTTCAGTAGACTTTACGATTTCTCTAATGCCAAAACCTCTGTAGAAACATCAGCTCTATTAAAAACTGTACCAACAACTGGCAGCAAGAGTAAGTTCCTTTGATTTCAAAAAATGAAAGAGTTAAAAGGGAGTTCACAACAGAAAATTTTGTCTTCACAATCACAAAATTTAACTTTAAGCCGAATACAAGGAGATTTATATCGCTGATCTATTTCGACATAGATCAATGCCGAACAAAGGAATGTTAGAAGAAGTATGCAACTTAATGGTATAAAAGTCATTATATTATAATTCTCACATCAGCATTTTTAATAAATTACTTGCAAATGAATCTTGAATAACAGGTCATACCGAAACTTTTTTCATCTATCAAATAACTTCTTTCATGACTGCATGAGACTGAATCTTTTAAAGTCCTGATTAATAAGGCGGCCACGGAGGAGATCACTATGCCTAAATGGGAAAGTCTTTATAATTGGTGCTAGCTCTCGCGTAACAAATTAACTGTGAAACATACATTCCTTACGCTGGAATGTATCCATGTTACGGGAATAACTAATTTTGAAATTAAGTCGTCCCTTTTGTCGTGGATGACCGATTTCGTCAAATTAGAGAAGCAAATTAAAAGCAAATTTTAAAAAAAGATGTAGATCTAGTATTTTTTGCTGATTACATTATCTCTAATTCTTGAGGATATATTGATGGAACCCATATAGCAAAAGATTAATAAAAAGTGTTATTAATGGAAAAAAAACATCATCAATATATCTATAAGTGGGATTGAAGGAGATGACATCTTTTTTGTGAGCTTTCCGGGATTCCTGAAGAAATGGGTAATAACAAATTTACTGAACATAATATCTTAGAGCCGAAATCCAAATTACCGTCAAATTTGAGATGTGAACCCCAAAAAGATGTGCATCTAGATGGTTTTGTTGTTTCCTTTATCTTTAACTATTAATTTGATCCATTTAGCAAAATTTATCTATCAGTGAGATTGAATGGTCTATAATCCTTTATTCTATGAGCTTTTACTAGTCCCTGAATAAATTGAGCCTCGTAAGAGTATAAGAACAGGTCTGCGAGTAGAGGGGGCGCAATCTGTGCACATTTGTATACCAAAATGCTGTTGGTAAAAAGCAACTTGAAAATGAAACGAATATATTCTCAATAAGAAAATCAAGAATATTGTACACCTTTTTTCATTGTAGCATATTATTTGTTTTTATTATCCCCCGATAGCTCTGGAACTATAACAGATACAAATTTGAAACTTGGCCCCATACTAGAGTATGATCTGAGGTACTGCACTGTGGATTTGGAAATGAGGTCAAACGCCCTAGGGGCAAATTATGGGCGAAAACGAATTTTCGCGATATCCAGTAATTGAAAAAATCTCTATGGCCATTTGGGCTAGAAAGATGAAACTCAGGAATCGACTCACATATTATGTAGCAACTTCACAGAGGGTGTCGGAACTTTGGTATGACCCCTCAGGGCATGGCCTCTATTGGGTCCAAAAAACGAAAAAAGTCGATTCGGCTAGAACTCCTCTTACACCTTAAATCGCAGAAACCTTGTAATAAGGGTATAAGAGAATTTCTCATATGGATATACTATTCATACTTTCAAATTTTGGCATTTATTTTTGTAATTTCGAAATGTAATCCAGACCACCTGTTTTAAGTGCTCACATCTCACTATTTTATAACGCCAAGTTTTCTTACATTCGACTTGATGAGTGCCCTGTGTTTGTCTATATGTTGTAATCGTCCACTAGCTTAAGACACTAGTGCTTTTGTCGGGCATAGGATGAGAGTGATTGTAAGAGCACTTTGCCAGTTTGATTGATGTTTTTTGACAATCCCGCACCCATGACCAATGAAGACATGGATGTAGCGTTGCTCGACAATTAGCAAAGAATTCCGCTTAAACCGTTGCTAGGGGCCGTCTTGAACTTACTATGAGGTATGAGCAAAGCTCATTGTTGAAGGCCTCATTGTGACTTGAAGATGAAGAACAACAATAAAAGCGTTGTTCCTTTGCTTGTTTTTTACCATGTATTTGTAGAGACTTTGTCTCATATGCATTTACTCCATATCCTTTTATTCACCATTAATAACGCTATAAAAGTTGTCTGTGCCGAAGGTTTCGGAATTTTGAAATTTGCCCTCAGGGCGAAAAAATGAGCGAAATTTTATTTCGAGATATCCATTAATAAGCGAAATCCTCTGATGTATTCATGTTTGGAAACTAAAACTTTGTATGCAACTTCCATTATATGCATCACATTTACTGATTATAGCGGACTTTTGGTATGACCCCTGCGGCATGCCCTTTGGGGGCCAAAAAATGTAAAACAATCAGTTCTCATCAGAACGAGTGGCAGTCTATGTATAATTTTTATTTTGTTGTTTATTTTTACATGAGGAATTATTGGAATTGCTCTTTGAATCCGTTCTAAGCTTTTGAAATTTAGACCTGGTGCCAAATTTGGTAAATTTCCTGAAAATGTCAAAGACCAATAATTTTTGAAATTCCAACATGAAGTTTAATAACTAAGCAACTTTTTAATGTCATCAGCTAGTATGAACACTAGGATTTCAAAAATATGATTCTAATTTTGGTAAATTTCCTGAAACTCTCACAGACCAATTACTTTTTGGGATTTTACCCAGCAATCATATCTTTTTTTATGCCTCATAGTTTTGATGATCATTTTCAATGGTCAGATTGCAAAAACTTTGATTCTAATTTTTGGTAAAGTTCCTGAAACTCTGAAAGACCCATTATTTTTTGGTATTCTACCTAGCAACCATATCTTTTTCAATTATTTAGAGTTATAAAAATGAATTTCAACTGTCAGGTTGCAAGAATCTTTGATTCCAATTTTGGTAAATTTCCTGAAACTCTCCAAGAGCATTTACTTTTTGGAATTTCACCTAGCAACCATATCTTTTTTTGATGCCTTATAGTTTCAATGATGATTTTCAATAGTCAGATTGCAAAAATCTTTGATTCTAATTTTGGTAAATTTCCTGAAAATCTCAAAGAGCCATTATTTTTGGGAATTCTACCCAGCAACCATATCTTTTTCAATTATTTAGAGTAATAATGATGAATTTCAATTGTCAGGTTGTGAGAATTATGATTCTAATTTTGGTAAATTTCCTGAAACTCTCAAAGATCAATTACTTTTGGAATTTTACTAAGCAACCATGTTTTTTATGGCTTACAGTTTAAATGATGATTTTCAATTGTCAGATTGCAAAAAAATCTTTGATGCTAATTTTGGTAAATTTCCTGAAACTCTCAAAGACCTACTATTTTTTTTGAATTCTACCTAGCAACCATCTCTTTAGCAATTCCTTACAGTAGTGAAGATCATTTTCAATAATCAGAATGCAAAATATTTCTGATTCTAATTTTGGTAAAGTTTCTGAAACTCTCAAAGACCAATTATTTTTTTTTTAATTTTAGCAACCATATCTTTCTTGATGCCTTATAGTTTCAGTGATAATTTTCAATGGTCAGAATGCAAAAATCTCTGATTCTAATTTTGGTAAACCTGAAACTCTCAAAGACCCTTGATTTTTGACTTCCATTAATTAGAGGAAGCGTGGTATTCAATAATGAAAATATCAAATGTCTTAGAGAATGTATTGGAGAGAAAAAAAATAACTTCAGCCAAACGAATTTCTTGTAATATATACTCTTTTGTTTTCCGAGTATGATGTGTTTGTACATGCAAACATAATAACTGTAAGGACTTAATCGTATGTATAGTGTTGAGAAACTTAAGTGGCCGTTAGGGCAAGCTTGGTGTGTTGTGGGTTGGTAAAGTCCGTTTCTAAATGCTACCTATATTTTACAGAAGGAAAGGAAGCACTTTGCATAAAAAATTTTAATAAGGCTGATATTCTGATTTTAACATCGTAGAAATTTGTTTATTGCAATAAATGATAAGACGCATATGAACACAGATAAGTAGTGTCCACGCAAAGATGAAATGATGTCTCATATGTACTGAAAACTAAAACTTCAGTTTTAGTATTTTGTTGAATTATTACAACCAAGTCTCCTCTGAAGAGCTGTTAGTCTTCGAAGGTATCGTCAGTCTGGTCTTAGGTCCAGTTCCGAAACCCGTCATACATGCATATTGGTTGTCATTGGAAATAGTTTGAGATGGGCATTGACAAAACATTTGGCAACCCCACATACAAACTCTCCACCATACCAAAGGATGACATACTAAACAATAACATATCAGTATTGTCTTCCTTAAGTATCAGTTTGAGTGAAGAGAACAACAACCTGCCTTGTATCTACTGGGTACCTAAATTACATAAATGCCCTTACAAACAAAGATACAAAGATACATTGCTAGGTCTGCCAAATGCACAACAAACCCCCTTTCTTAGCTCCTCACTTCATTACTTACTGCAGTCAAAGATGGCCTCAAGATATATAGTGCTAAAGTATACTCAACAAGTGGAGGGAATCAGCTA
The DNA here is from genome assembly GCA_002080025.1 of Modiolus philippinarum. Classification (NCBI taxonomy): domain Eukaryota; kingdom Metazoa; phylum Mollusca; class Bivalvia; order Mytilida; family Modiolidae; genus Modiolus; species Modiolus philippinarum. Next base: position 84,310 of record MJUU01010890.1, read on the forward strand.
TGGATTCTCAAAAACTGAACTCGACCACTGCAACAGTGTCAAAACATATGAATTTTGTACTCTCTATACTTCTCTTCCACACGATAAGCTTAAGTCAGTACTCCGGGATTTAATACATCATACATCAGTCTTTCTGTACTAAAAAGTGTGAAAGAAGATATTCATATGTAGTGATAGGTAAAGATGGGGCCTATTTTGTTAAACATCACACTGATTCACACAAAAAGTATTCAGAGGAGGAAGTCATTGCAATGCTGGAATTCCTGAATGATAACACATTAGTAGAATTTGGAGGACAAGTTTTCCATTAGACAATCGGAATACCTATGGGGACTAATTGTGAGCCACTTTTAGCAGATTTGTTTCTTAATTCGTATGAAGCCATGTTCATGCAAGGGCTAGTTCAGAAAAAAGACAAAAGCTAGCCTAATCCTTTAATTTCAGTTTCCGTTGTATAGATGATGTTCTTTCATTAAACAATCCTCAATTAAAGGATAACCTTCATCTTATACACCAAAAGAACTCGAAATTAAAGAGACCACCGATATACCATCATCAACATCATACTCTGGACATCTGAAAACAAAACTTTTAAACAAGCGTGATGATTTTGACTTTCCAATGATGAACTTTCCGTTTTTGAGCAGTAATATTCGAACTTCTCCGGCATATGGCGTGTACATTTCACAACTCATTCGGTATTGCCGTGCCTGTAGTTTGTACAGAGATTTTGTCAACAGAGCGAAATTACTGTCTCAAAAACTTAAACATCAAGAGTATGTTGAGTCACTGTTGCAATTGTCTTTACAGAAGTTTTACGGTCGTCACCACGATTTGACAGACCATTACAATGTTTCTGTTTCACAAATGAGAACAGATATCTTTGGGTAGGTCCAGAGTTTGTTACCGGACTGACTAACATCGACTGTCACAAAACCGGACTTTTCCCTGGCAGTTTGACGGGTGCCACGTTTGGAGCAGATCATGCTTATCCTTCCGGAGCACCTGATGATACCTCAGTTTTATAGGGTTCACACTGATAGTGCTTTAGTTTTGTGGCGTTCTTGTTCATTTTTGTTTATTTGTTTTGTCTTTGTCATACTGTCTCAATTCGTGTTACTGTGAATTGCCGTGATTTTGGATTTATGATTTTAGAATTTTCCCTTTCCTCGTTCTTGCCTCGGTATTCGTTTGACGATGTATTTGATTCTTATCAAATCACAGTTTAAACAATTGTTGATTTATTTCTGTGATTATTTCTTACCCAGTTTGTTCATTTGTGTGACATAGTTGCTCAGTTTTTATGAGGAGCCGTTTTGCTTTTTATTCCTTATTTTTGTCATATCAGAAAATATTTTCTGATATAAAAAAAGAGGCTCTCATGAGGCTTTATCGCTCACTTGGGCTATGGCTGTCATAAACAGTTAAAATAATCCCATGCTTTAGGGCATCATTTCAAATTTGTTAATAGACATTGATGTTATATTATCTTAAGTTAAACTATGTTTCCAATTGGCAGCTATTTTGGATGAGGATGCAGACCTACTGTCACCTTTCTTGAAGGGGACTATTTAAGGACCATGGAGTCTAATTTTGGTTCCAATATTTTCTAGATATTTTCAGCGGAGAAGATCTTTGAATGCTTTGTAATATTTTTCAAGGTTAAACTATGTTCCCGACTGGGGCCATTTTGAATGTGATGCAAACATGCCACGCAAATTTTGCAAACAGGAAAAAATACGGACCATTGTGACCATGGTAACCAAGTATGTTTTTATAAGGGCCAAGTACTTTCAGAGGAGAAGATCTTTGAATGTTTATCCAAAGGGCCCAATGCTAAATCTATGTTCCCTGCTGGCAGCCATCTTGCATTTAGCGCGGACCTGAAAAACATCTTTTTTTGCAGGGGACCACCAAAAAACTTGTGGCCATGTATGGTGCCAATTGGCTCAACAGTTTCAGAGAAGGTCTCTGAATATGTTTTCCCATATGGGGTCCAATGTTAAAACTATGTTCCCCGCTGGCAGATATCTTGGATAAAGGGCGGACCTGAAAAACAACTTTTTTGCAGGGGGCTACCTAAAGACTATTTTGGCAAAGTTGGGTTCCAATTGGCTCAGCAGTTTCTGAGAAGATCTTTGAATGTGTTTTCCTATATGGTCCAATGTTAAAACTATGCTCCCTGTTGGCCGCCATCTTGGATACAATGCGGACCTGAAAAACAAATCTTTTGCAAGGGACCACCTAAAGACTATTTTAGCCAAGTTTGGTTCCAATTGGCTCAGCAGTTTCAGAGGAGAAGATCTTTGAATGAAAAGTTTACGCCGGACGGATGACGGACGGACGAAAAGTGATGACAAAAGCTCACCCTGGCTATAGCCAAGTGAGCTAAAAAACGATTTTCTGATAGGAAAAAATTATTCTTGATATTAAAAATTCGACTTTTTGATATCAAAAATTTTTTTTCTGATATAAAAAATCAATTTTCTGATATTAGAAAACCACTTTTATTTTTTGATATCAGAATTTCAATTTTTTTTATATATAAAAAAATTTTCTTGTATCAAAAATTTTCTTAACCAAAAAAAATCAAAGCTATTTTCTGATATCAGAAATTCATTTTTTGATATTAGAAAAATCAATATTTTGATATCAGAAAATCCATTTCTTGATACCAGAATTCGGATTTTTTTAAATATCAAAAAATATTTTCTAATATCAAAAAAATATGACTTTGTGATATCAGAAAACAATTTTTGATATCAGGAATTCGATTATTTGATATCAGAAATTCGATTTTTCTTTATTTCAAAAATTATTTTTTGATATCAAAAATATTTATTGATATCAAAAATTATTTTCTGATATCAAAAAATATTTTCTGATATAAAAAAAATCCGAATTTCTGATATCAAAAAATCGAATTTCTGATATCAAAAAATGATCTTCTGATATCAAAAAATAGTTTTAATTTTCCTGTATCAAATCAATTTTTTTATCTCAAAAATGAGTTTTTGATATCAAAAATATTTTATTATATAAAAATCGAATTTCTGTTATCAAAAAGTAGAATCAGAAAATCAATTTTTAATATCAGAAGTCCGATTTTTTTATATCAAAAATTCGGATTTTTTTTTTATATCAGAATATATTTTTTGATATCAAAAAATAAGGAATAAGTAGTAAAACGGTGCCTCATAATTCCGTTTTAGGATGCTAAATGTTTCTAAAGAATTATCATGACTGAATCGTGAGAATATGCTCACTTTATTACAAACAACAGAAAAAAACATACATTTATATTATATTGTATCTTGTTCTCTACTTGTTAATCATATGAAATTCGTTTTGTCCTAGCTGTAAGTTCTAGATTGATTATATTTTTATCTAACTTGTTTGTAGGCTGCATAAACGTTTTAAGGAATTAGGTAAAATCTGAAATAAGACTACAATAACCATGGTATTATTCTCACTTTACAAGTAGCTGAAGAAAACATCTATATTTACATACATACTCACAGCAATTGCTATCTACATATAGTTGTATACCCTTTTCAATATTTAGTATCTGTAAGTATCGTCTTTTCATGCCGAGATTTCATGATGAAATTGCCATTTGCAAATGTTTCTGACCAAAAAATGACGTTAAGATGTCCTATATATATATATATCTATAGTTAAAACAAATGTGGCTGCCGTCAGCCAATTATGTACCCGAAAGTTTTGTTGTTTTTTTTTAAATGATCAAGACGTAGACATAATAGTCCGTATTACATCGGAGTCTGTAAAGTTTCTGACGACTTTCTACCTAAAGATTCCCGGTACATTTGTAACACACGCGTATTACAGATAAATGATACAAATATAAACAGGCCCTGTAATCCTGTAAATACGGTAACGACAAATGAAAACACTGACAACGGAAACAACGAATCTATTATTTGTCCAATCCAAGTACTCCCAGTCAACGCAAACAATTTTACATACACGGCAAGATCATTTCTGTTGTTTCTTGTATTTTGAATATTCGGTCGGGAGTGAATTTTGTAGATGGTTACTGAAAACATGCAGATATTCCCAATACAGATTAGAATAACGGGTAAAACGAAAGATATGAACTGGGACAGTCGATCAGAAATAAAACACATCTTTATGCCATAACCAAAATCTTTACCTTTTGACAGTCCCATGTGCACCGCAATATTTGCTATCACTATTACAGATGGCACACCAAACGAATAAAACATGTATCGAACCAAAGTTTTGTTCGAGTTGGCCTGCATTGGTTTTAACGAGTTAAATATTGTATACATATGAAAGGAACACACGTTCATGCATCCGAAAGTCGCCAACCAAAACAGGTGAAGAACAATTCCAATGATCTTGCAAGCTACAACGTGGTTAGTCCAGATCGTTCCAAACTGAAGACATGATTGCGCAATAAATAATGCAAATACCAAGCACATGTTATTTTTCCCAGGTAATGTCCGTAAGTTCTCCAAACAGCAATAAGTAATAAAAGTCAATAAAAGGCATAACATTGAAATACTTGAGCATGCTATTGTCAATATCTCTACAGCTAATTCAAACGTGGACTTTGACAGTACTATTTGCTGTGATAAATATGGCAGTATATCTGCAATGCATACTGCAATATTTCCATTCTCGTAAATCCAAAATTGGCCTGGGACAAGCCTTATTTTGTAAGAAATTAATTCAACTTCTTGTTTGTTTTTGTCAAAAACATACTCAGTGTTGTCGAAGTTAATTTGCTGGCACAACACCTGTTTGTTTATATATGTCGATCTATATTTCAAATAGTATCCATCACTTTGGCTTTTATCCAAGAAATCGTGACAGCCATCTGTAAGATTTTTATTTGCGCTTTCTGTGTTTCTACTAATGAGAAACTTCTTTGATTTAAAATTGAAGGGTATTTCATATGTATTAAGAAGCATTTCTTCTAAACTATATCTTTCAACTGCTGCTTGAATAAAAAAATCTACACGACCATACATGGACATTTTGTCTGTCGGAAACACTGAATCGTTGTAAGAACACGGTAAATCCGACAGAAACGATGTTTTTAAAACCAATATATCATTTTGGACAGTTGATTTTGATCTAACCACACCATTTAGCCACTTCAAAATGCTTTCCCTTGAGTCTTCCAACAGGGTATTTATACTTCTCGTCGAGTTGCCAATAACGGTAACGTAGAACTCCATATTGTAACGGATATTTGAGACTACTGGAAACAGTGGAATACAATGTTTTCCCCGTAAATACTTCCCTGAAAAGCAGGTAAGGTTTCTACACACTCCCTGAAAATTAAAGTATTGCTCAAGTTAATGAAAAGAACACAGATCCAAGACCCTCATACAAAAATAGTAAATAAGAAGGAAAACAGTCTGAAAGTAGTTACAGAATTATTAAATATATTGTTCATTTAATTAGAATTAACAAAAATAGGGATAAATGGATTTAATATTCTGTCAATAGCTTTCAACTTAACTCCGACAAATCAGGTAAAAAGAGCAAGCTCGTTCCTGATCATAATAATTTACTCTTTGTGGACATATCAATCTGTTCTCTCTTTATATCATTAACTAGAAAACACGAGGGGACTTTATAAACATAAGTGAATGATATAAATCGGATAATGGTGTTTTTGAAATAAAAACGATACGCTAGGCTATGGAATAGCCTTGGATAGAAAATTACGTGTTTGATTGACAAGGGTGTGGTGGCTCATGATGTACTGTATACCCAAATCAATAATGTTCGTTATTTTTGTCATGTCGGATTCTACATACACAACTGGACCATGTACAGCTCGCTGATCACTCTTAGGTAAAATCACAATTTTGTATGGTAAAACTGGAGAAATTAAATGTTGTTCTAGTGTATTTAATTCTTCAAAAGGAGCTTTATCCATTTCTAAATTATTTATCATTGCTTGAGGAGCGGTATAGCCTCCTTACACACATAAGAGTTACACGTTTTACACACAATATGCTTCTCTCCTTTTAACATTTCTTTCAACATCTCATTTT
>MJUU01010890.1:90475-101249 GCA_002080025.1 Modiolus philippinarum
TGTTCCCAGTACCACTTATAGTAAATGTTTATAATACTTTTCAACTTCCACAAGGAAACAGAAAAATGAAACCCCGCCCCGTTTTATCAGGACGAAACTGGACGCCATTTTGATTTTCGAGAATCTGAAATTCCTATTGGTCAATAGTCTTCTGCGCAAGCGTACTCCTCACCTTCCCCCAAGAACTATCTATATAGCTAGGCTATTCCATAGCCTAACTAATAACAAGTTATTGAACAACAAAGAAGAAATAAGGAAGCAATATGTATACAGAATAGAGATGGTCTTATGTTCATTTACTTCATGTCCTTCGTAAAATACCATCTCTAAGTGTTTGACTTCACTAGTAACGAACATAAACAGATTCAACTGCGAACGAGATAAGTAACTGTGAATCTCGTCAAGATATCAGAAGAACCGGATCTAGGATTAAAATCAAGATATGAAATGACGCTTTTAGGAAATAAACTTATTATCTCGAACGAGAAATTAAGTATCTCGGTGATATTTTTAGATAATGGGGTTTAGTGAGAAATGCCATCTAGAGCGAACAACCTGATCGTCGATAATGCATTTTGTGATTTTTTTTTGTGCAATTGTTACATTACCCTATGAAAGTTGTCAATGAAGATCCCGGTAAAGGTGAAAACGGGTCGAAATTTGGATACTGTATTTATACTATATTAATGTGTATCATCTTTGTGAGATTTCAAGTTTCGCATTAATGCTTGCTGATAATGGCTATAATATTTTTTGTTTATTTTGACCTTCATATGGAGTATTGCTTTATATTTTGGTATTATAGATGAAAACAATTTTCTTATTTGGCACTGTAAGTTTTCTCGCGTTTAATGAAAATATTAAGACAAAATTGTTATGTCCAAAATAAGTTGTTTTATATTTATGTAATGTCTAGTTTCATGCTAGACATTACAACTTCGATATTTACTTTTGTACTATTGTTGATGACACTAGCCACCTGCATATTTAATGGAATAAAGTTTTGATTTTTTTTTCAATAAAAGTAAACACCTTTATCAAATGATTTGTAGACTTATATTAGATAGTGGATTATATAAGTATAAATTTCTATTGTCATTACCCAGTTCTGCTAATCGGAACTAATCAGACTTCCTAAACATGTAGTTCAGAGATGCCATTTTCAAAAATTTACGTCCTACGAGACAAAAAGCCCCTTTAAGGCCATAGTTATAAACATCCTAGATTCTTATCCCTCTCTCGTCACGATTATTTCAATCCCTTAAAATCTATTTTGAATTTTGCTAATGTTTTGTTGTTTTCATCAAAATTTGCAGCAATTTCACTAAACTGGTTAAGAATCACTCATCCGCCCTAAATTTTTGATAAGACTGGATGATAATCTTTCACATTGTTATCAAGGCTTAAAAATATAAGATTGTACAAATATTGAAAACTTGACCTAATGCTATGTGATTATTCCTTTTCTGGTGTCGCTTAGTGCAAGCAAAAATGGTGATGGAATCAGAATAATTGGCAAGAACTGTCAGTATGGGGGTAATAAAAAATTACCGAAAAGAATTTTTAAGAGCCGCAATGGCAAAGTAGGTGCAGAAAACAACGGAGAACCGCAATAGCCCTCACTTGGTACAGGCTTGTCAAAATAAATGATGGGTTAAAATGCTTTTAGTAGACAAATGTTTTTCATTACCTTATACATATATTTTATAAAGTATAAAGTATTTTCGTCTATAATTTGGTATTTTTTTTTATCCCTGGTGTCTCTTGCCCGATGAGGTCTATTGCCCGGTGAGGTATATTGACCGGTGTAGTCTGTTGACCGATGGAGTTAATTGACCGATGACGTCTATTGCCGCTCAGATCTATTGCCCTATGAAGTCTATTGACCGATTAGGTCTATTGCCCTGTGAAGTCTAGTGTCTTACATTTGAACTTTCTAAGGAATCTGCAACTTCTTATACTCTATCCCAGTCATTAATAGATGTATGACAAAAATAAAATAAAAGATGTATGACATATTTTAATACTTTTGGGCAAAGGCATCCGTTACCACTTATAAGTCATTTATGTGTTATATTGAATCTTACTACTTCTTCTTGATAAGTTGACAGCAAGAAAGTTGTTTTGATATAGTTTTCAACACCTATTATTTCCCTGTCATACATTTGTCTTTTTTTCAAAATATATGAATAGGGTAATAAAACAGTTATTTAATCGGTATGCAGGCAACAGACCATAACATTTGTCCCTTGGTACTGGGAACCCTAAAGGTGTTCTATTGCCTCGGTCGTTGGCCTCGGGCAATAGAACACTTTGGTGGTCCCCAGTACCTCGGGAGAAATATTATTGTCAGTTGCCTGCATACCCATTAAATAACTGAATAATATTGACCTGGTATTGAATATAAAAAAACAAATACCTTTATGTAATCATGAACTTGATTTTCAGAGCATCGTAAAGTTTTCACTGTAGAATGAAAACTGATGTCATCAGCAACACGAAAAATGTTCCTTATTTTCACCCCTGGTATATCTAAAGGTAAAACACAACCGGCTCCCAAACACGAGCAATAATATGGTGTTAATTCGCATTCATCTCGCCTGTCAAACCATGTACCGATATCCCTGCATCTTCTGCATGGCTTCGTATTGCACAACTCACAAAATTTGTTCTTATATTGTGCATTACTATACGTGAATGGGAGCATGTTACACCCAGCTTCAACATTTTTGTCGTACTCCTGCCATAGACCAGACTCATTACAAGCGGTAGCATAATCGTCGTGCAATTTTGAAGGGTTGCACATGTAACAAAAAATGTTTTTAAATATATTACTATTTCCCCTCATCATAATGGGATAAAAGTTAGCATCGCTTATGTTTTCACATAACCACTTGATATCAAAGTCATACATTGGCCAATATCCGGTAGTGTTACAATGGTATACTACATAATCGTCATTAACAATGCATATATCCATGGATTCTTCCATTATGTAACTGACCCAGCAATTGTTTGCTTTAGCAAGAGCTATGACATCGTAGAAAAAAATATTTCTAGTGAGATCAAGATACATTCTTTGACATATTACCACCAGGAATTTAACGGGTATATGGAAAGCATTATCTAAAACATTGTCAACTAAACGGTTTCCTGTCAAATTTGCTACTTCATTGCATACGAAACAATCAAAGTTTTTATACTGTATACCAGATACTGAACTTAAGACTGGTACAAAAGAATAAAAATCTGTTCCCTGCCCACTGCAGCGTTCGTGTAGTTCCTGTAAGCTTTCATCACCATAACAACCATTTGTAACTCTATAGAACTCTTCAACTCGGGACCCAAGAGCACCAAACTGGACCACATTACTGATGCATGTTCTCGGATAGCTAATTGTATCATCCATACAGAGATCATTTAGAGATAATATATTTGGATCACAACGACAGCTTTTTAGATACGGGCTTATACTGTTATAGACAGCATTTGGGATGATACTTTGGTTGCAGAGTCCGATGCTGTCTGGCTTTGTTGCGTACAGTTTCAACATTGCGTTTGTTTTATTTACTGCAAAAGAATTTTTCGGTGTTTCATTTCGATTTCTCATATGATCTCTCACCAGTTTATCATAATATGGAAGTTTCGGACGATACATTTGAAAATAATAGATAAAGGTATCGCCCTTTTTCACTTCACGAACGGACACTTCAGCATCCTGATACAAAAATCGGTTGATATTATCCCGATTGCACAATAAGCAAAATATGTTCTTGAAAGGTTGTCTACCATCGACTTCATCAAAGCGTTTACATGCATCTTCTAAGTTGGAGTCATATGGAAGCCATAAGCCAGTTTCATTGCAACTGTCTATAATTTTTTCTTCTTTTGAATTTATAGGATTGCAAATATAGCAAAATATATTCTGAAACACTTTATATTTTAAGAAATAGGTTGATTCACATGCATATGCGATATCTGAATTGAAATTCTTCCACATACCAGTCATATTACATTTTCTATAGTACACTGCAGGATCGGAACTACATGTACGTACTGATATGTTATTAGGTTGGTGTCGAACAAAACATCGTTTTTCCGATGCTTCATTGATGACTTGTTCGTATGTTGATAAGTAATTAAAGTCGGCAAAAGAATAACAGGAAATATTCATCTCCCAATGAGTGAAGTTTTCCTCTCCGTTACAGTATGCACAATACTTATTTTTATATGATATAGAAGAATCTTTAGAAGTTACTGGAGGATTTGGTATTTCATCAGCTTCTGACCTGTCCATTACACATAGCTGTCTTTCACTGATGTCAGACGAATTCGGACAGTTCTTAACCATGGGATAATCAAAAGTAATGTTGTGTCCTGTAGCTTCCAAAATCATGGCATTACCACAACTTTGATCGGGAAACTGAAAAAATATATCCGGACAACAATTTTCCTGTAGAATACAGGAATCGTCACAAGAACATTCCGGACACAGCCCTAAGTGTTTAATTGATATGTTTGGAATATCTGTAAATCGTTCTTTTGCTGGATTGCATGTATACTCCGGACCACAGTGGAGAAAAATATGAGTTATTATATTAGAGTATATTTGATCATCTATGGATGTACTAAAATACATTATTTGTACTGTAAATAAAATCAAATAGATCCAAAGATTTTTCATTATTTTATGCAATCGCAGGCACGTAATTCCAAGTTAGCAGACTTGCGGAATGGAAATTTATATCGAGTAATGATTTGTCTTTATATTATGCTGAATATCAATTCCTTAATTGAATTAATTAAGTTCAAATAGATTTATATCGTGAAATACTCTTAAATATTTGATTTGTAAATTCTCCATAATTATCACATACTGAAATGAATATGTATTAATACTTCGCCAGGGAAATATCAAAAACAGTCAAAATTTTTGTGATCAAATAGAAATTTTAATTAATTATCATACCTTTGGGCAATGCATGCCTGTATCGCCTTTATTATGTTTATAGTCATTTTCCCGAAAGTGCATAATTTTGTAATTTATTCATTTGATGTAAAGAACAGAAAGGACTTCAAATATTAAGGCAAGAATACAAGATATCAAAATTAACGTATTTCCATAGGGCTTAATGCTTTCTTTCATCCTTGTGAAATGTAGACCCCCATTTGGTTTAAACTTTTGAATATCAAGACGCGACATATTTGTGTAGTTGAAGTATCCTTATTCTGTTTTATGGAGTAATTGTAATCCAATCTTTTTTCTTTTTTCATTAAATTATTCGGTTTGTGTCATCATCAGATCGGTAGTCTACTACTTCGATGATTCCCCCTCTGAAATAATAATAATAATAATAATAATAATAACCAAAACAAAAAAAACAACAAGAAAAACAACAAAAAAACAAAAAAAAACAATACATAGCAAAACTAGAGGCTCAGAGACTGAGCCTGTATCACTCTCCTGACAAAATGCTTCTATGCCATGCATTTTTTAACCAATGGGTCTAATGCTAAGCTATGTTCTCCATTAGCACACATGTTTTTTGTCTGATCCTTTTGAAATAGGTAATTTTTGCAACAGACCTTCTATACATTCAGTTAAATATACTTGAATACTTTGAAAGAAGATGATGAAAAAGATGGCTTTCTCATGTCGGGCTCCAATGTTAAACTATGTTCTGCACCGGAGGCCATATGTTTTGTCTGATGGAAATGAAATGAGCAATGGTTGTAACAACGGCAGTAGAATACCGAAGGAACAAAGGGGTGAAATTCACAAAAATCGAAGTCCAAAGACAGGGCAAAAACGAGAACACAGAAAACAATGACGTTAGACACAAAAACAATGACGCCAGACAGACACAAAGCACAGAACCAGAAACCACAACATTCAGAACAAAGGCACTCACAGTGTGAACTCCAGTGAAACTGAGAGTGACATCAGGTGCTCCGGAAGGGTAAGCATGTCCTGCTCTGTTAACAGCACCCGTCACACTATGAGTGATTCAATCCGGGAAAATGTCAAAGTCGGTAGTCAAATCCGGGAAGACGTGAATCTAGCTGAAAATGTCCACTTTCATTTGGGATACTGACATCTCATATCTTTCAATGATGCTATGGTGACGGCCATAGAATTTCTTGAGGGATGAAATTAACAAAGGTTGAACAAATCCCTGACTAAGCAGCTTTTGGGACAGTGTTTTTGCTCTGTTCAAAAATTCACTGTACAAACTACAAGCTCGACAGTAACGAATCAACTGTGAAATGTACACTCCATAGGCTGGAGAGGTAGGTATATTGCTGCTAAGAAAGGGAAAGTTCACAATGGGGAAATTAAAATCATCACGCTTGTCATATAGCTTAGATTTCAAACGTCCATCTTCGTCAATATACAATAAAAGATCTAAGTACGAAGCGGAAGTAGGTGTTTCAGTTGTTTCTTTAATTTCAAGCTCATTTGGATAGATCTGATGTAAATAATCCTTAAATTTAGGATTATTAAGAGAAAGCACATCGTCTATGTAGCGGAAGCTGAAATTAAAGGACTGGGCTAAATGTTTTTGTTTTCTTTGAATAAGCCCTTGTAAAAACTTGGCCTCGTATGAGTAAAGGAAAAGGTCAGCTAAAAGCGGCGCACAGTTTGTTCCCATAGGAATCCCTATTGCCTGTTGGAAAACACGACCTCCAAATTCGACAAAAATATTGTCGATCAAAAATTCTAACATTTTGATTACGTCAGTCTCGGTGTACTTCTTATTTGAATCGGTGTAAAGTACCTTTCGTACATCATTCTTGTAAAGTTTGGTTGAATTAGCTTCAAAGGAAAAGATGAAAATTTGATATTTCCATTAGGGTCCAATGTTAAACTAGGTTCCGTGCTGCGGCTATGTTTTTTTATTGGATCAGAACCAAATGAGCAATCTTTGTTAGGGCCTATAAGTGCATCATTCCTGTAAAGTTTGGTTGAATTTGCTACAGTGATTTCAGAGGAGAAGATAAGAATGCGAAATTAGGAATCTTTGTTAAGGACCTATAGTACATCATTCCTGTAAAGGTTGGTTGAATTTGAAGTGGTTTTAGAGGATAAGATGAAACTGTGATTTTCCTATACGGTATAACGTTAAACCTAAGTTCCGTGCTGGCGGTCATGTTTTCATTGGATTGGAACAAAATGAGCAATCTTTGTAAAGGACTTTCCATACATCATTCCTGTAAAGTTTGGTTGAATTTGCTTTAGTGGTTTCAGAAGAAAGGATGAAAATGTAATTTATTCCATAGGGTCCTATGTTAAACCTAAGTTCTGCGCTTGCGGCCATGTTTTTTATCGGATCAGAACGAAATGAGCAATCCTTTATTAGGACATGTAGTACAACACTCCTGTAAAGTTTGGTTGAATTTGCTTAAGTGGTTTCAGAGGAGAAGGTGAAAATAAGATTTTCCCAAAGAGTCCAATATTAAACTTTTTTCCGTTCTGGCTGCCATGTTTTTTTATCGGATTAGAACGAAATGCGCAATCTCTGTTAAGGACCTTAAATACATGACTCCTGTAGAGTTTAGTTGAATTTGCTTCAGTGGTTTCAGAGGAGAAGATGAAAATGTTTTTTTTTTCCCATAGGATCCAATGTAAACCTAAGTTCTGCGTTGGTGGCCATGTTTTTTTATCGGATCGGAACTAAATGAGCAATCTTTGTAAAGGACCTTCCATACATCATTCATATAAAGTTTAGTTGAATTTGCTTTAGTGGTTTCAGAGGAGAAGATGTGAAAATTTAACAGACGACGGACGCAAAGTGATGGCAATAGCTCACACTGACTCACACTGACACAAAACAATCAAAAACAACAAAATAAGACAAAAAAAAACAAACAAAAACGAAAACAAAAACAAAAAATAAAACAAACAAACAAAAAACAAAACAAAAATAGAAAAGATATAATTTGAAGAGTTCTAATATCTGACCTGTGCAGTTTTATAGAGCCGAGGAGTATCTCTCTCGCACAAAGCTCTGGGCTAAGCTGATTTTTGTGTACCTATTATGCCTTTAAGTGCCGACTAGTTCAGTCTTCGAAAAAAGGAGGGGTTTCAGGACAATTTTGTTTTTACGAATTCTTGCCCCTTATGAAAATTTCCTTGCAAAATTTATTTTATCAGAAAATTGGGAGTTCCAACCCCCAGACCACGAATCAATCTACTTATGCCTTTTAAGTTACTGTAATTGTACTTATTTTCGCGCGGTGTACTTATTTTCACGAATTTCGCGGTCGACAACTTTCCGCGAGAATAAGTACCCGCGAATGTAATAATTTAACATTAAAGTTATCAGGAAAGCACTCGATTCCGTGAAATTAAATACACGCAAATTTTGCTAGAAAGGAATATTCGCGAAAATAAGTACCCGCGAATATAAGTACAATTACAGAATTTAAACCAATGGTGTTTTGCTTAATTTCCAAATACTAATACTTCATTTATTGTTTGCTTTGAATAGACATAAATTGTTGAAGTGGCCACGTTTAGAAATACATTCTTCACCGCATAGTGTCTCCAAAAGATACATGCACATAAAGGGAAATAATACTATGTTTGACAAGCTTTATTCTCAGTATTTTAGTGCATAAAATTCAAATCCATTCTTGCACATCTGTGATATACCTCGAAACAATCTACGACTATTAAAAAATTAAGAGCTGAACAGCAAAACCAATTTTGTATACTAGTGCATCCATATGAGAAATTTTCTCAAGCATAAGTAAACCATAGCTGAATTGTATATACTTCAAATCAGAAATTAATTTGTTTTGTAAAGGTGTAATTTATTGACCACAAAAATGTCTGCCGAAATAATTTTATTTTGAAATCCAAATTTACATAAACTTATATTTTTTTGATATTGTGCCGCCAATTTTTCCCGTTGGGAAATCCGAATATTGAAATGGTAATGTACGGCGGTTGGGCGGTCGGCCGGTCGGGCGGGCGGCTACCAAATCTTGTAAGCGCAACTCCTCTGTAACCGTTCAACAGAATTTCATGAAATTTTGTATGTAACAAGGACATCATATGTAGATGTGCATATTGTCGGGGATTTATCATCGTACAATTTTTTCCAGGAGTTATGCCCCTTTGAACTTAGAAATCTGTAGGTGTTTTGACCATATGGTTGTAAGCGCAACTCCTCTGTAACCGTTCAGCAGAATTTCATGAAACTTTGTATGTAGCAAGGACATCATATGTAAATGTGCATATCGCGAGGATTTTCAATCGTGCATTTTTTTTTCAGGAGTTATGCCCCTTTGAACTTAGGAATTTATAGGTGTTTTTTTACCACATGACTTTTGTTTGACTTTTAAGTGAAGTATAACCTTTCAATGATTTTTAAGAGTAATGGCATACACTGCACATAATGACAGGAGGTATGAGTTAAAACAGCTTTTCACACACGTATCTATTTCTCCATTCAAATAGTAAAGGAAAACCCGGTTTGATGTTGTATCGACATCCATTTCTTGTTATTGTTAACATAATATAATTATCTACATTTGGCCTTTTTAATTTTTGGCTTTCTATGATAAGATTATACAACGAGATGAAATTTCACTAGCTGTTTGTTTTCCGTATTTTTCTGCCGTACCGATGGCAAGGAGCCCCCCCCCCCTTTGTACGCCCGGTTACTGCACGAAATTGAAAAAAATGCGTATGGAACTATGTTTACTAAAAATGAAAGTTTTTCAATTTTGATAAAGCCGTCTTTGACGGGACGTATTATGGTATACCGGTGTCCATCCGTCCGTCCGTCCACTTATCGTACACTAACTAAAGAATGCTATGATCATTTTTCTTGAAACTTTGCAGGATTGTTTGATATGTAGGAAGAAATCTCCCTATCGTTTTATTTTATCGGTGGATTTTTCGTTTCAGAGTTATGGGACTTTGATTATTTTTAAAAAAAGCATGAAATTGCAACTTCGGTCCATACGTTGTACTCTAACTAGATAACGCTTTGACCGTTTTTCTTGAAACTTTGCAGGATTGTTGGGTATGATATGGGACTTTGATTATTTCAAAAAAGCATGAAATTGCAATTTACGTCCATACGTTGTACTCTAACTAAAGAACGCTTTGACCATTTTTCTTCAAACTTTGCAGGATTGTTAGGTATGATAGAAGAAAGCTCCCTATGTTTTTGTGGATATTTCATTCGAGACTAATGGGACTTTTATTATTTCGAAAAAAAACTTGAAATTTCAATTTCGGTTCATACGCCCTACTCTAACTAGAGAACGCTTTGACAACTTTTCTTGAAACTTGGCATGTCTATATTGCCAAGTTTGATCAAAAGGAGTTTTTAATTTGAAGAATCATTTAATCAGTTAACTTTAGAGTGATGACGGGCGTATCATGCGCTCTTGGCGCAGCTGTTTATTGATGAGTGTAGTTCGTTAATTTTTGAAATTAAATCAGGAGCAATAGGACCAGAACACTGAGACCATGAATTGTCAATGCATGTCGTTATTCACCCTAAGAAGTCCACTAGGAAAATGGTCGTTTCCAACTCTTGCATATTAATGACCCCTTCCCCTAAAAATATCGAAAACTGATATTGGATATATGTTAAACGTTAATATACATTTATCCCACAATACATGATTCCATATTTCTCTATGGCATGGTTGAACGTGCGGTTCACCGTTAAAATGAAAAATACACAATTATGTTTTTTTGTTTGTTTGGTTTTTTTTTCTCTTTTTTGTTGTGTTTTTTTTTTTTTTTTTT
>MJUU01010890.1:105823-120791 GCA_002080025.1 Modiolus philippinarum
AAATGAGCAATCTTTGTAAAGGACCTTCCATACATCATTCCTGTAAAGTTTGGTTGAATTTGCTTCAGTGGTTTCAGAGGAGTAGCTGAAAATGTGATTTTCCCATAGGGTCCTATGTTAAACCACCGTGCTGGCGGCCATGTTTTCCGTCGGATTGGAACGAAATGAGGCATCTTTGTTAAGGACCTTAAGTACATCATTCCTGTAAAGTTTGGTTCAATTTGCTTCAGCCTTTTCAGAGCAGAAGATGAAAATGTGATTTTTCCCATAGGGTCCAATGTTAAACCTAAGTTCCGCGCTGGCGGCCATGTTTTTATTGGATCGGAACAAAATGAGCAATCTTTGTAAAGGACCTTCCATACATCATTCCTGTAAAGTTTGGTTGAATTTGCTTCAGTGGTTTCAGAGGAGAAGATGATTATGTGAAAAGTTTAACGGACGGACGGACGACGGACGCCAAGTGATGGCAATAGCTCACACTGACCCTTCGGGTCAGATGAGATAAAAACAATGAGAAAAAAAGCTTTTTCATTCGGATGTCGGTTAATTTCTTGGAACTTTCAAAGACCAATTATTTTTTTTTAATTCTATATAACAACCATACTTTTTGCAATACATTTCAGTGAAAAAAATCCATTTCATAAATTGAAAAAATATTTAATTCCAATTTTGGTAAATTTCATGCAACTCTCAAAGACTCTCGATATTCGGAATTCTGCCTACCAAACATACATTCAGTGAAAACAATTTTGATTTCAAAAATAGTTGATTCCAATTTTGGTACATTTCCTGAAACGCCCAAAGACCAGTCATTTCTTGGAATTTAACCTAGCAACCACATTTTATTATAGATAAAATAATGACATCTTACTGGGCGGGCGAAACACTAGGTTCCGAGGAACCTTTACGACTTTTTATTCATTTAGACGGAGAAGCATTTACAGACATGAGTTCTAAATATAAGAAATATAAGTTGTTATATAATAAATGTCGGAAAATAAACAACAGGAAATAATCGCATAGTCATCAGTCATATGGCAAAATAACGGGAAATAAACGGACTGCTGATTGTTTTCTTTCAGTTTGCATCCTTTTTTGTTAATGATGGTGAATGATGACTTCTATATTACAGGAAAACCATTGAATGTTTACATACTTAATCTTTATGTGGAAAGAATATATCAGGACAATAGCTGTGGGGATTCCAGACATAACTTTTTCTATGTACGGGCATGTTCTTCATAGAATCATCATCTCGTGAGTCATACTGTTACATATTTTTAGCCGAGTACCATAAAAGAATAAACATCGAGTTGCATTAAAAATAAACACACTTAGAAAATTACAACACAAGACCATGTTGAGTGCGAGAGTTTTTACCGTTCGTTCATCTTACCTATCACGGGCATTACGCTTTTTTATATTATTCACTACATGATATAATGATCATCAAAGTCCACGTAATAAACTTTTTAAACTACATGTTATAATCATGCAAGTAATAATCATGTTATAATCATGTTACAATCATGCAAATATAATATTCCAGCTTTAAGGACGAGAACAATTCTGAAACATACCTTTAAAATTACTCTCAATCAAAACTTTTATCATTTGTCATGCTTACCCTTCCGGAGCACCTGATGGCACTCCTGTTTTTGAGAGATTCACGCTGTTTGTGTGTTTTTTTTCAAGACAGTTCAGTAATTGAACAAGATGAAAATCAAGCGATAATATGTCTTTGGTGATATCGTAAATAAATACATGCTTTATATTCAAAAGTTTTGATATTATTGGTATGATAGACAAAGGTTTTTGATGCAATTACCAACATGAAATTTCAACTAAAAACAATATACTGTCATGCCCATGGAACGAACATTAATTAAAAAATCTGTTCAGTCATTTCGGGAGATCTTTAACAGTATAAACTCGGTTGTTCTTGTATAGGCATTAATGGGATATTTTATAACTTTAACGCACTCATCAAGCTGATTGTTAGAAAACTTGGCAAATAAAATCAGGAGATGTGGGCATTATTATATACTGATAGAAAAATAATTTGATGCTTAAAAAGTAAAGAAGTCAAAATGTCAAATTTTGATGGTTTATATAAGAAATAATTACATGAACAAGTTCATTAAAATTGAAGAAATATAGACAGCTTACACGGCTTTCCGCGTGCACTTGTTCCTCCTGTGATTGTTTCTATGTTGTTTTGTCTGTTGGTTCCTTTGTAGGGCAACGGATGAAAGTATTTGTAAGAATGTCTTGTCCGATATTTTATGTTTGTTTACGATGCAGCATCCATTGACGTAGCGTTGTTCGACATCAAACAAATGAGCTCCGGTCAAACCATTGCTAGAGACCGTCATGAACTTACTATGAGGTTTGAGTGTTTGATCATTGTTGAAAGTCTCATTGTGACTTCAAGAAAGTTTAGTCTTGTTTCAAATCGTATAGCAGATACGATTCTAACCATAGTGTTACATTATACGTTTCACTATGCGTATAGAATCTACATCTTCAAGTTCAGATTTTTGTTTCATTTAAAATCAAATGTCTTTTCTGCCGGAATTCTTACCTCCATAACAGTCATCAATATCCGTTGTTCTGTCAACACTCCATAAAACCTGATTAAGGGGACCACAATTTGATTTTGAGGGGAGGCTTGGATGATTTTGCCTAGATATTTATTCTTCAAATCAACATTAAGTTATTTTTTTTCATGACAAGTAGAATTAAAATTTCTATNCCCCCCCCGCGAAAATCAAATGGTCGTCCCCTAACCAACCATTTCTTTTGAAATGCCTGTACCCAGTCAGGACTATTGCGGTCGACAAATTTTCCGTTGGGTTTTCACCTGCTTTGTCTTTTGTCTATTCGACGTTGGTTCTTGAAAATTCTGTTCGGCAATTTTGTTATTATCTCCATTTAATAAATACTACTGTCATATTAATAAATTGCAAACTTGTTCAGTAGAGTTCAAAATTCACCATTAGATTATCTCATTGTCTACTTTTTTTATCTTGGGTTCTTATTTGACAAATTTTGGAGGCGTTCCATACCAAAGCAGGGCGTTACCATCTATTTTGGGCACAGTACATTTGCGTTTTTCTTACCTTTAATTCGAGTGGACATTTGCGTTTTTCTTGACTGTAATTCGAGTGGACATTTGCGTTTTTCTTAACTGTAATTCGAGTGAACATTTGCGTCTTAAGTCTTTCAGTAAACAATGAAAGGATATGGAGTATTTATGTACATGAGATAAAGTCTCTACAAATACATGGTAGAAGTTATCAATGGAACAACGCCTTTATTGTTGTTCTTTATCTTGAAGTCACCATGAAGCCTTCAACAATGAGCTCTGCTCAATACCTCATAGTAACCCCCAGACGGCCCCTAGTAACGGTTTAAGCAGAATTCATTTATTGATGTCGAACAACCTGAATTCAATTAAACACTCATTGCGCTTTTTTTTTCACTTGTCATTACCTATCTTCAAATAGTAAACGAAGTACAAATAGCCCAGAATCTTTCAACTTCCACTATAAGGAACAATTTTAGACAGTGTTCAACAATATTTATGTATTTAATTGTTATTATTGCTGTTTTTTGTGCGATTTTTGTACTTGGATAAAAATATTCGGTTATAATAGACCTTTTATGTTATTGTAGTGACTTTTGACGATAGTGCTTGTGGTCAATACCCGACGTAGACGTTCAACTGTATATAGCATATGTAGTTCCAGTTCTAAGATTAAGCACAATTGTATTTAAAAAAAGCGCAAATGTATTAGTTTTCAAAAAGCGCAAATGTCCTCAGTTTAAAACAGGAAAAATGTCCTGTTGAAAAACGTAAATGCCTCTCCTAAACTATTAAATCGATTTGATTGAAACCTTCTGAAATTTTTATAACATGATTACATTGTTATTTTTATCTTAATGACTTTTTGGTTTGAGAAATATAAATATGTTATACATTGTTATCAGGAATACTCTGTTGGTTTCTGCAAAAACAACTCATAGAATTTAAATAAAACTTTAAGACCATCCATATTATACAATGTATAATGTCATTTTGCATTTACTAATTTGAATTTAAACCATTTATAATTTTATCAATTTACTTCAAAAATACAACAAAGGTTAAGACAGCATTCCTATGTATACCATATACTCATTTTTCAAATAGATCTGAAAATAAACATAGATTACACCACAAGATCCCGTTCATTACTATATTTTACCCACTAGAGATAGTTAAATTTTAAAATTTCAATTGCGAGGCTTGCCGAGCATATAAATTATTTTAAATTTAATTATCGAAAGTGGATAAAATTAGGTAGTAATCGGGATGAATTTGTATCATTTTCTCTAATCATAAATGATAAACACCGAGAATTGTATTCCAAATAGATTTGGCGGGAAATAACACGGGGCTTTATTCAACATATGTTGAATATGAAAATTTATCTAACGGGTCAAAACCGGTTTAAACTTGACATATCATTAACATGCATACAATTCATAAGTCGTGTTTCATTTGGTGGGTTTTGTTGAATTTGGAATTGATTTGGTTAATTCAGTAAGCTCTGTGTTAATTTTGGAATTTTTGTTTCATTGTAATGAAAACATTTCTTTCTCTTTCTACTAATTTTTGTACATATTGTATTTTATTGTTTTTCTCTAGATATGGTCAAATATTAAAATTATGCAGTGGTTGATGTTTACTTAATCTTAACAACGGCAGCTGAATTTGGGGTAAAACAGAGCAACATATTCTTAGTCATAGGATTAAAGAATGTTCATAGACATGTTTTTTTTTGTTGACAAAAAACTTTCCTACCTATTCTTTATATTCTGAAATTCGGCAAAGCACAACAAAAGGTTGAAACTTAAGTATATGTGATCTATAAGACAAGTTTTCATTTAGAACTTATAATTTTAAAGCGAATGAATTTAATACCATTGGAGGAAAATAATTTATTAGGAAAAAGACCGATAGTTCATTGACTAGGTAAGGGAAGTTTGACGAAAATTTTAGTGTCAAGTTAAATGTTTCGATCATAAGTGAGTACCGAACCCCCACTACCAAACCCCACACACGCGCTAGGGGTTCGAAGTTTCTGTCAAACGCCCGGGGGGCAAATTATGGGCGAAAACGAATTTCCGCGATATCGAATAATCGGAGAAATCTTCAAGGCTATTTGGGCTAGAAAGTTGAAACCCGGAAATCGACTCACATATTATGTGGCAACTTCACAGAGGGCGTCGGAATTTTCGTATGACCCCTCAGGTTATAGCCTCTAGGGGTCTAAAAAACGATTCAGCTAGAACTCCTCTTACACCTTAAGTTGCAGAAACCTGGTTTTAAGTGTATAAGTAACACTATAAAAGTTGTCTGTGCCGAAGGTTTCGGAATTTTGAAATTTGACCTCAGGGCGGAATAATGAGAGATATTGTATTTCGAGTTATCCAGTAATATGTGAAATCTTCTGAAGTATTTATGTTTGGAAGCTGAAACTTTCTATATGAGTTCCATTATGTTTATCTAATTTGCTAATGATAGCGGGCATTTGGTATGACCCCTGGGGGCATGCCCTTAAGGGACCAGAAAACTTAAAGCAATAAGTACTCAGCATATGATTGACACTTTATGTATAATTTTCATTTTGTGGTTTACATTTTCATGGGGAATTACTTGAATTGCTTTTGGAATCCAAGATAAGAATATATAACTTTGGCTTCGATGCCAAATTTGGTAAATCCTGAAAATGTCAAAGACCAATAATTTTTTGAAATTCTAACATGAAGTCATATAATTAAGCAACTCTTTAATGTCATCAGCTAGTATGAACACTTAAATTTCAAAAATATGATTCTCATATTGGTAAATTTCCTGAAACTCTCAAAGACCCATTACTTTTTGGAATTTTACCTAGCAACCATATATCTTTTTGGTGCCTTATTTTATCAGTGATCATTTTCAATAGTCAGATTACAAAAAACTTTGATTCTAATTTTGGTAAATTTCCTGAAAGTCGTTATTTTTTTTTAGAATTCTACCTAGCAACCATATCTTTTTCAATTCCTAACAGTAATGATGATCCTTTTCAAAAGTCAAATTGCAAAACACTTTGATTCTATTTTTGGTAAACTTCCTGAAACTCTCGAAGCCCGGTTATTTTTTTGGAATTCTACGTAGCAACCACACCCTTTTCAATTCCTTAAATTAAGAATCATTGTTTTCAATAGAAAGACTGCAAAAATCTTTGATTCTTATTTTGGTAAATTTCCTGAAAGTCTTTAAGACCTCTTATTTTTGTGAATTCTACCTAGCAACCATATCTTTTTCAATTCCTAACAGTAATGATGATCATTTTCAATAATAAGATTTAAAAAAACTTTAATTTTAAATTAAATTTTTATTGATGATTCCTGTATATACATTTTCAAACCAAACTTTAGTGTTGGTCCAAAAAAGGTGAGCGGGGTATTGCAATCTCTGATTGACCTTTTTGCATTCTCATTATTATTGTATTATGTTTCTGATGTTATTATCATCTTACGAAAGTCTTAAGGGGACTTCTTAATTCTTAATACTTAATTCTTAATACTTAATTCTTAATACTTAATTCTTAATTCTTAATACTTAATACTTAATTCTTAATACTTAATTCTTAATTCTTAATACTTAATACATAATTCTTAATACTTAATGTTTAATTCGTAATTCTTAGAGGTTGTACACTCTGCACACGACACGCATATTTGTTCGATCATACATGTATGTCAACGAGTAAAGATCATACCTAGAAAAATGGAACAGACAAACGCACTAATTAACATTTTCGCTTGTTTCTTATTTGTTTATATTTTAAGTAACAGTGTTAATTAAACAAGACCTATAGATTGAATGTGTAGTACATGAAATTTTCTGGGTTTTATTGCTAACACGTACATGTGCATGCCCTCGGGGCATGTCTTTGGGTACTATACATGCCTCATGCGCGTGTGTCATTCACTGAAAAATGCAACAAATATAAATTATAAGATATTGGCAGATATGGTTCTTTGAATCAATTTTTCTGTCTTTATTCATTTTAAGGCTTACACAACTTATACTTGTTTACATTTTTTTCTCGTATTCTGGGTTTTTATGTATTTCTGTTCGACAATTTCGCATGAAAATCCACGAGTGCAAGGTCATTTTCATTTTCTTGTAACTTTGTAAAGAGTGGAGTTTGAAGGAGTTTTTTTTTATATAATCTTGAAAAGCCGTAAGCAATAAAATTTGAGTGGCATAAATTTAGTCTCTGGTCAATTTTTATTAAAAAAAAATAAATCCGATTAATGTGTGGCTGGTGTTTTCGACATTTACACTTACAATTTGGGGTAATTATTTTTTAAGTGAATTAAATATACAAATAAGACGTACGACATTACATTTTGACGAATATCTACTCGTCATCTAGCAATCATCTGATGCCATGAACTTACAGCTGTTATAAGTCAATTGAGTCGTTTTTTTTTCAGTGTAAAACTATCTAAATTCTTATTTTCAAATCAACGAAATGACGCTAATATTAAATTGCCTTTTGCACAAGGCACTACAATGTTCAACTTCCACTGTGCTGAACTTATCATATTAAACTATTCTGAAACCGTTCCTGTTACCAATCCAAATAGGAAGCGGTAGAATTTATCCGTTAAGAAAATTTCATAATTTTGATTTTTTTCTAATAGAAAACCTCAATATACTGGATAATATATTACATTCCTTAATAGGTGTTTGGTAGAGACGTACGGAAGCCTGGGACTGCCACCTCATAGTGCTTATATTCGATAAAAAAATATCGCAATATTTTTTTTTCATTACTACGGAAGCGTATTAGCGCCACACAAACTTTTTTCCATTACATGTGTAATAACGCAAAGTTCATTTTAAATTGATGGATAAGGTATTCCCTTATTCCTATGCTGTTCTCGTCAATAGATCAAAGTTTTCTCCAACATGTGGGTTAATTGATCTCGCGATTTGATTGGATATTGAAAAGGTTACGAACTTTTCTTCAACTAGGAAAGTATACCTTAGATAAATTTATTTCGAGTATAAATCAATGTAAAAAAGTAATTACTCAAAGCATACATTATTTATTTATCTTGAATCATCTATGATCGATTTGCTTTTGTTCATTTCAATCCAATGTAAATTTCATATCCTGTAAAGTCACAGTATTGATTGTAGAAGCCCGCGAAGGGGTAGAAACTAAAACACATGAAAATGTCATTAATTTTAGAATTAGAGAAATAAAATTTATCATTTGCAAGTCGTTGATTATCATAGTTCTACTGTCTTAAGGGCCGAACATAAACATTCTCACTAAAGCTCGAAATTTTAAAGTTTAATACTTAACGACAGTCGTCTACGGGTATAGTTTAATTTCAAGGCTTAAATCGAAATGACGGCTAAAGGATGAAGTATGTTAATGAAGAATAGCTTAACAAACTTAACTGAATAATACGTTGGTTTTTTTTCTCTCACCTAAGATATGAGTATCTCCTACGCTCAAGAGATCAATATTTCGACAAGCGATAATATCTAAAAGAAATCCCAAATACCAATATTTAAGTCTATTGGCCCATTTGTCTTTGGCGCATTCGATTGCAGGCAAATCATAATTTTTTTATCCCCAAAATATATTGCCGAAAAGGACCTCTGCTCCACTTTGAGAGTTTAACTTGCATGGAATATTGGTAAAAAGAAACTAAAGAAGGAAACTGACGGAAAAAAAAGGATGTAAAAAACAAAAACTAAAGACAATTTACACAAAACAAAAAAGGAAGCACGAAACTCCTTAGTTTTGGACAAAATTTTGTTAAATTTAGAATTGCAAGTTTCCAGATAAAATCGGTTTTCGGCCCATCACCGAAGTACTGGCTATTGGGTTGGTGAATACCCTCAGGACTGATAGTCCACCAGCAGAGGCATCGACCCAGTGGTAACAAATAACATAATACCGAAGTTGCTGTTAATTTGGATTCTGCATATGCGCATTTCGACACTAATGTCCCTTCAGTACAGATAAAAATCAAAATATTGGAAATCCATATACCAAAATATGTGTAAAGACTGATAGAGATCAAATTACCAATAAGATTTAAATAGAAAAGCCAAATCAACTAAGAACAGAGCTATGCAAGAGATAGATACTCCTTAGTTTTAAACAAAATTTTGTTAAATTTTGATATTTAAATTAAATATAGAAACTGTTTCCAAGATGAAGAAGTTGTTTGGTCAATACAGTCCATAAATAAAAACAAAACAAAGAGATCCCATCTATTGCTTAAACATTGATAATGAACTTTTCAATTCGCTGTTGATAGTGCAGCCCATTTTGATTGCAGTAAAAGCAAAGAATCCATTTGAGGTTAAGTGCAAATGTGGACGATTATGTAGTTTTTTGGAGAAGCTCGAATTTTCCAAAGTAATGAAAAAAATTAAAGGGAGGCAGGAAACCATATTCATTATTACAAAAATACTGGAGCACAATACATACTGAACAAAAAGAAATGCTTTAATCTTCCATTGTCTTTCTGAAACGAACATGAAATTTCCCACCCAAGTCATCATTGGATTTAATTTACTGAGTAATAATATCGAATTGTCAAGATAACTTGCCTCAATTTATATGAAACTATATAGAAATAGCATTATATTATTAAAATAACACTTAATTTATGTTAAAATATCGCATTATTTTTAAAAAATAAATATCACGTAAAAAGTAGGGAAAAAAGCATTAAAATATGAAAATCTTTTAGATAATTATTAAAGTTATTGCGATAAATAAAGATATTTAAGAAAATTTTTGTGATAAATTTTAGTAATTATGAAAATCTTTGCGATTAATTTTAGTAACTATGAGAATTATTGCGATAAATTTTAATATTTTATCGAATATAAGCACTATGAGGTGGCAGTCCCTGGCTTCCGTAGAGACTTTTCCTCTGAAAAACTTATTTGTTCCCTGATGTGAAACTCAAAGGTCTAACACTGACAATATCTATTGCATAACATTAATAAATCTATCAAAAACACCATTGATACTTATTTCTTAATTCTTATTAGTTTTGGCTAAGGGTTAGAAAATGGCAGTTCCAATCAGCCTCAAATGAGAACTTTCAAAACAATACATACCTCACTGATCGTGTGAGGGGGTCGCTAGTGGAGCAGGACATGCTTACCCTTCCGGAGCACCTGATGTCACTCCCGGTTTTCATGGGAGTTCACACTATGAGTGCCTTAGTTCTTAATGTTATCTTTTTATTTCCGTGCATTGTAGCTGTCTCACGTCCTTTTTTTGTCTTTGTTTTTATCTGTTAACGTTTTTGCCATGTCTTTGGACTTCAATTTTTGTAGTCATCGCTTCCTTGTTCCTTCAGTATTCTACTGCCGTTGTCTTAATACTTAATTCTTATTTCTTAATGCTTATTTCTTAATGCTTATTTCGTAATTCTTAATACTTAATTCTTAATTCTGAATACTTATTTCTTAATTCTTAATACTTAATTCTTAATTCTGAATTCTTATTTCTTAATTCATAATACTTAATTCTCAATACTTAAATTTTCAGATTATATTTTAAAATATGACAATTTTGCTGCTCTCCCCTTGTCCAGAGCAAAACCAGCTTGGCAACGAAATTTGAAAACCTAACTCGAATGGATCATATCTCGTGGCCAGAAGATGAACGTCGTGTTTGAGACTATAGCTGAGCTTCTCATTTATTTATGGACAAGATTCATATTCAACAACTATTTGCCACCCACCTCGCCGAGGTCTTCGTCATCTTGTTGAAAGGCAAAAACCTTCAGAAGTACAGCGACGGTCTCGAAGAGTGGAAGGAGAGCCTTTTTACGTCACCACCTTTAAATAAATTGACGCTTTACTTTTTCGGAAAATTGCAACCAATACCGAAGCCTAGCATGGGTTCCTCTTCGTCGTCTCTGGGGACCAAAGCAATATCTTGATCTGATTGAACCCATCCTTACATCTGCACGATAAGAAACCTTACGAGATAACCCTCGTGACTCTGGAGACATACTACCCCACCCCTAATATCCATGCCGGGCATAATAATTCCGCTATTCCCCAGACGATGATGTCCATTGGTTTCCCGTTGCAGTGATCATCAGCTCCTACGGCAACGACAATATCAATCATGAGATCCAGCGGCAACTGCGGCTGAACAAACACAAGACCATTATCTTTCACCATGCTATTTGCGCGATTCTTAGAGCAATGGTCACCTTTCCCAGAAGCTACCGTACCGGAGCACAAAATGCAAAATAGGGTTGCCCCATCCGATAGCTGCATTCCGACCTATCTGGTGGGCATCCTTTCGTAAAATATATAAGATGCTCCAGTGCATTACTATGCTCTTGTAGAGCGGTAAGGATGGTATTGTCTTAGAGATGAACCCAAAAGCAGTTGAGGTATAACGTACAGAAAGGTAGATTCCTCCCCATGCTCGCATTACTCGCCTCTGTTGTGCTACTTATGCTAGCCAAAACCGTGCTACCTGATTTAAGTGCGGGTTCATTAAGTGATTTTGGCAGTGCAGCATCCAAAAAGACGTGGGATCCGGATTATACCTCAAGGAGGATGGTAAAGAGTGCTGCAAAATATTGATGTACTAAAAGAATTGATTATTACGAAATAAAAATTAAGTAGTAAGAATTCATTATTAATTAATTATTAAGTATAAAGTATTAAGTAAAAGGCATTGATTATTAAGAATTAAGCATAAGGAATTGATTTTTAAGAATTAAGTTTTTACTTTTAAGAACTGAGTGTAACGAAATAAGTATGAAAAATTAAGTATTAAGAATTAAGTATTAAGAATTAATTAAGTATTAAGTATTAAGAATTAAGTATTAAGAATTAATTAAGTATTAAGTATTAAGAATTAAGTATTAAGAATTAATTAAGTATTAAGAATTAAGAATTAAGTATTAAGAATTAAGTATTAAGAATTAAGAACTAAGAAGTCCCCTAGGCTTTCGTATCATCTACTCATATTTTTTGTGTTATCCAAATATTATATTTTACAAAAGTATATGTTAACTCCAACTGCAATAATTTCAATGAGCTTATGGTCATTTCGGAAATTAATTCCTCATCAGCAGTACTAGAACCCAAACATAGAGAATCCACAATTCCAACAAATGTTTAAAATGCATAAAACCAAACAAAATCCGATTAATCAGTAATATCAAATATTGCTGAGGACAAAACTATGGTTGAGGGAGTTCAACTTTAGGTTTAAAATTTACAAGTCACCATTATGCCTTCAACAATAATCTTTGCTTAATGTCTCTCAATATGATATTTATATTTACATTGATTTCATCATGAACTTGATTCTCAGAACACTGTATATTTTTGCAAGTATATCTGCAGCATTGTCATCAGCCAAAAGAACAAGAGTTGTCAGAAGACAACATAGCTCGCCGGGGATTAGAGTAACCGAAATGGACAATTAATTTGATGGTTATACATTTTCGTGATAAATACTTCAAATGCGATATAAGAAAGCCAAATAACAAACAGGAACTCCCTATCACTAAAAGAATAACTTCTTGTGTGTCTTGTCTTTTTTCTAGATAGTTTACTTTATGTCTGATGTTTATTTCGCTGAAATTGATTACTCTTTATTCAGGGGCCGACTCCGACCTACCGTTGGGTGTGGGATTTTCTCACCGTTCATTGAAGATCTTATGGTGGATTTGAGTTGTTATTATTCCCCTTTGGGTCGTTGTCTCTTTGACACATTCCCCGTTTCCCTTCTTTTTTCTATTCTATAAACAGGGTTCAATTTTTTTTAAACTGCCCCAGGGAATGTCAAGGTAAAAATGTCTACAACTATGGTACAACCAGAAAGCTCTCACCATAGGGAAGTCATTAACAAAATATAAACACCCTATAATTAAACAACTAACTTCTAGAAGCAAGGTTGAAGTTTTTTTTAAATTGCCCTTAGGACAAGGTCAAGGTCAAAATGTCTAAAAATATGGTGCCATCAGAAAGCTATCATCATAAGGAAGTCATATGTTGAAATTGAATACCTTACCACTAAATGTCAACATTCTAAAAACACGTTTTAGTTTTTTTTTTAATTGCCATCAGGGCAAGGACAAGGTCATAATGTCTACAAATATGGCACCATTAGAAAACTCTCATCTCAAGAAAGCTACTAAATATTAACACCCTACCACTAAACAACCAAATTCTATAAGGGGTTAAAGTTTTTCAAAAATTGCCCCCAGGGAAAGGTCAAGGTCAAAATGTCTACAAATATGGTGCTGCCAGAAGGCTCTCAACATAAGGAAGTCGCATATCAAATATGAATACCCTAACACTAAAGGCCTACATTCTAGAGGCAAGGTTAAAGTTTTTCAAAAATTCAACTCAGGGAAAGCTCAAGGTCAAAATGTCTACAAATATGGTACAACTAGAACGCTCTAATCATAAGAAAGTCACATACAAAATATGAACACCCTACCACTAAAAGCCTACCTTCTAGAGGCAAGGTTTAAGTTTTTTTTTAAATTGCCCCCAGGGAAAGGTCAAGATCAAAATGTCTACAAATATGGTTCCACTAGAAAGCGCTCATCATTAGGGAGTCACATACCAAATATGAACACCTTACCACTAAAAGCCAACCTTCTAGAGGCAAGGTTAAAGTTTTTCGAAAATTGCCCTCAGGGAAAGGTCAAGGTCAAAATGTCTACAAATAGGGTCTGTAAGTCTCGTTCAATTTTGGAACTTCCGGGTACATACTTTGTACCCGGAAGTTACATTTTTAACAACAACATATGACGTTTTAAGCACAAAATTAGGACGTCATAATGCTACAACGTCATATTTCTCGGTGTCACATGACGAGACTTACAGACCCTATATGGTACCACTAGAATGCTCTCATCATAAGGAAGTCACATACCAAATATGAACACCCACCCACTAAAATCCTGCCTTTTAGAGGCAAGGTTAATTTTTTTTAAAATTCCCCTTAATGCAAGGTCATGGTCAAAATGTCTACAAATAAAATACCACAAGAAAGCTCTCATTACAAGGAAGCCACATTCTAAAAATCAACATCCCATCTCTTAAGGTCTCCATTTCACAAGCAAGGTTAAAGAAATTTTTTGCTGACGACGCCGACGCCGGGGGTATGACAATAGCTGGTAACACAACCTACTCCAATGCAAATGCAACCCAACGGTATCAGTTGGCAATAGGATGGTCTTTCAAAGTGTACGTCAAAATTTCTGCATCTTGGCCCTTTACATGAAATTGTATTACACATCTCACCAAATTTGTTCTTAAATCGTTTATTACTATACGTGAATTGGAGCAAATCAAATACGATTTCAATATTTTGTTGTACTCCTTCAACAGACGAGATTCATTACAAGATGTAACTAAATCGTCATCCAATTTTGAAGGGTTACACATGTAACAGAAAATATCTTTACATGCATTTATATTTCCCTACATTTGAATGGGGCTGAAGTTAGCATCACTTATGTTTTCGTATAACTATTGAATATCAGTATCAAGTTGTGGCCAATATCCAGTTGCATTACACTGGCGAACTATATTTTCTCTATCATTTGTATTTATTTTCATGGAAGATGACATTTGAAAACTTATCCAGCAATCGATTAGTTTAAACATATTTTTATTTAAATTCATGACACATATACAAGCATACATCATACATAATAAGCATAACAGCAAATTAGGATTCAGAAACAAGCTGAAATCAGCTTATATAAATCTGTCTCCTTAATTAAAGACGACTTTGATAAATAATCATAAATGTAATAAGCATGAAAGTGATGTTGACATATAATGGTATAACATAAGAAGGAGAAAGATTACAAAGAAAAAAAA
>MJUU01010890.1:127923-186790 GCA_002080025.1 Modiolus philippinarum
AGGGCAATCATTTTCACCAATTGAATTTCAAAAATATTTGATTCCAATTTTGGTAAATTTCCTGAAAGTGTCAAAGACCACATATTTTTTGGAATTCTACATTGAAACCATAGTTAAAAAATTTGTTAGAAGTAGAAGAAACATTTCACAAACTTGATTTCCAAAATATATGATTCCAAGTTTGGTAAAATTCCTGAAAGTCTGAAAGACTACTTATTTTTTTTTTTTGGAATTCTGCCTAACAACCATATATTCTTTAATTCCTTATGGTAAAAATAGTGACTGTCAATAGTTTAATTTCAAAAATGTCAAGAAAAATTATTCCCAGGGTCTATAGCTGTTTTCTGTGTCAAACAGGGGGTGCGGGGATCACTGTCGTTTCCGACAGTCCTTACTCTAGTTTTTACTTTGCTACTTCATTACATACAAAACAAAGGTTTTTGTAATGTTTGCCAGTTATTGAACTTTCAACCGGTATGAAGAAAAAAATATCTGTTGCTTGTCCAATGCAGCGTTTTTGTATGTTATGTAAATTGTCGTCACCATGACAACCATTTGTCATCTCTTAAAATTCCTGAGGTCTGCTGTCAAAAGGACCAAAGTTAACCGCATTACTTATACATGTTCGTGGATAGTTGATATCAATGTCCATGCGGCGCTGTGGTGATTCCATTGGATCACAACTACATGTTTCCATGTAAAAATTAACACTTTCAAATGCCACTTGAGGAATAATGCTTTTGTTACACGGTCCTCTCGTGTCTTGTTTTAATGCGTACGTATTTAGCATAGCGTTTGTCATGTTAAATTCGACAGAACCTTTTGATTTTGTTCTGTTTTTTGCTTCCCATATGATTTTTCATCAACTTATGATAATACAACAGCTTTATTCGGTGAATTTAAAATATATAGACAAAGGATTTGTTATTTTTTAATTCTTCAACAACTTATACTTCAGCATCATGATACAGATCTTGATTGCTGTTATCGCGATTACACAATTAGAAAAAAATGTTTTTAAACAGTTGTCGGCCATCAAAGTCCTCAAAATGTTCACAAGCATCTTCCAAATTTGAATCATAAGGAGTACAAAGTCCCGTTTCATAACAACTATGTATAAATCTTATATTCTTTTGATTTACCGCGTTGCAAATGTAGCAAAATTTATTTTGAAACACTTTATATCTAAAAAAAATTAAGTTGATTCACATACGTATGAAATATCTGAATTGAAATTCTTCCACATTCCAGTCAAGTTACATTTTCAATAGTACACTAATGGATCGTAAATACATGTACGTACTGATATATTGTCGGGTTGGTGTCGAATAATGCATTGTTTTTCAACCCCTTCGTTGATGATACAACGGCAGTAGAATACCGAAGGAACAAAGGAGTGAAATTCACAAAAATCGAAGTCCAAAGACAGGGCAAAAAAGAGAACACCGAAAACAATGACGCTAAAAACAAAAACAACGACGCAAGACAGACACAAAGCACAGAAACAGAAATCACAACATTCAGAACAAAGGCACTCACAGTGTGAACTCCAGTGAAATTGAGAGTGACATCAGGTGTTCCGGAAGGGTAAGCATGTCCTGCTCTGTTAACAGCACTCGTCACACTGTAAGTGAGGCATACTAGTATATATTTTTGAAAGATCTGTAAGGTAGCTGATTGGTTAATGTCTTTTGCTAACCCCGAGTCTAAACCAATTAAAAACATGGTACATGTTACTTCTCTAACCCTAAAACAGTACCAAGTTCAAGTTTGTAAAGTTTTTGCAATGAATCTCTGTTTGTATGGATTCTTATGAAGTTTAGGTACCCAGTAGATGTAAGGGAGTTGATTGTTGTCATCATTAGCTTTTATGCCAAATGATGCTAACACTGAAGTGTGATTTTTTACAATCTCATCCCTCGATATTGTAGTAGGGGTATAAGTAGGGTTTCCAGATAAACTGTCGATGCCCATCTCCTTCACAAGGCAGTCGAGATAGTGTTTTTTACACACAAACAGTATGTTGTTAGANGCTTTGTCTGCAGGGACAATGACGTAATTTTCATGGAGGTTGGACAGAGTTCTTACTACAAGGGGATCTTCAAATATACTGGGATTGCTGGATTTCATAGCTGTTTTTAGGCGCCGGGTGCGATTTACAGTTAATGACTTTCTGGACCTGATCAAGTCGGACAATGTCTCAACGTCCTCTTTCTCTTTCTTTGCCCACTTCCCAGCATAGTCTTCAACTGCATCCATCAAAATCTTGAAGTTGTACTTCCAGTTGATGTGCTGGGGCTCACGAAATTTGGGACCTTTTGAGAAGTTATCTGTTCATATGTTGACAAAGTAATTAAAGTCAGCAAACATATAACAGGAAATATTCATCTCCCATTGTGTGAAATTTTCCTCTACATTGCAGAATGCACAATACTTATTTATATATGTTAAAGAAGAATCTTGATAAGTAACTGGCGGGTAACTCATCTTATAGATTCTAGTTCTACATTGTTCCTTTTGATGAGTGTCAGATTAAGGGGGACACCTCTTCATCATAGGATAATCATAAGTAAAGTTATACTGAGCACTATCCACAATCAGGGTACTTTCACATCCGAAAACCGAAAAAAAATTCCGGACAGCAATTCTCCTGCAGAAAACATGAATCGTCACAAGAACATTCTTGACATAACTCTGGGTGTTTTATCGATGTACAGAAATACACAAGTGAAACTACATCAAACTAATCGAGAGTGTTTTCATTTTCGACAACTATTCTGTTATATATTCTTCATATCTGAGGGTATATGAACTTGAAAGTTGTCTTTATATGCATTGCTAAATTTGCATAAACGATGACAATTGGGATCTATATTCACATGAATTACTAACAGAAAGTACGTTTGAAATATCAAGTATTCAATTGAATCTGCATATATCTTATTATTTTGCTGATTAAATGTTAAAATGAGTCCCAATGCTCAGAGTATCAAACAGAATGGTGAATAGATGATAATGTTTTAAGGGCATGTATCATGATTTCAATACCCTTGAAGTCAAAATATCCCATATTTAACTATGGAAGAATAAGAGTAAAATAATTCATATTGTTAATACCACACAGTATATAAATGATCTCTGCACACTCTATCGGAGTATAAAACACAAACAGTAAATTAAAATTAAATATCACTTAAATGCCACCGGAATATTTTGATGGCGTTTAATGCACGTTTGACAATATGGATACCTCTTCAAGGTTGATTTTTAATAATTAAAGTTGGTTTTATTATTGACGCAAATTGAAAACCCTTCCTTTCATCATGACAAACAACAAAATACCAAAGTTACTGTCAATTTAGTTTCTGCATATGCGCAAAAATTGTTTTAAAGCCACACATAATGATGTGAAGGAAAATTTTGTAGGCATTGTTTAATGGCGAATTACAAATATACTGAGTAACTGACTATGGGATATATTCTATACAAACAGATGGTACGATTAAGCAAATGATAAAAACAACGAAGTTATCAATGGCCCTTCAAGAATGGGAAAATACTCATAGCTCAAAATTAGTTCAAGACACAGTAGCACCGATTTGAGCGGAATGAACTACATAGTTTAACAACACTACAACCATGTTTTGATTTCATCAATTGATCCGGATCTTAAAAAATCTGAATTATCGTTGAAACTGAGTAGATGGAGCAATATCGTGAATTTGGTTGTTTTCCGATAGGCATGTGTAGCAAATTTAACAATGAGATCATTTTAGCTAACAATGGCAAGCCGAGTAAGAAAATCATAAACTGAAATGGTTGTGTGCTTTCGTAAAAGAACGAAGTCATAATTATACAATAATAGTGGATTTTCCATGTAATATGCCAAAATATGTCCCAAGGTTAGAAGACATCAAGCACGACCTGAAAGGGGAGCGCATTATGCCTTCTAACCGTGGGGCATATTTTTCAAACTACAAAGTGAACCTACTATTATTGTTATTATTGCATATCAGTAAAAAATCTGGAATTCTATTGGCCTAAAACCAATAACATGACATTCTCTAATTTGCGGCATTGATGCCATCGGTCCAAAAAAATCTGATATGGACCGATAGTTGCAGTCAATTCCAGATATAGACCGGCAGTTGCAGTCAATACCAGATATGGATTGGTCGGTTGAATTGTGACGTCATTTTAAGAAGAATTTAGTTTAACAACGTTAAAAGAGTTCACTGGTATACTAGTTACTGATGATTACAGAAGTGGAATATTTTAACTTAGATACATACTTATGAGAAAAATATTATGTTGATTGCAGTTTTTTCATTTTGCAAATAATTAAAATATACAAAAAAAGGTTTCGCTTTTAAACACTCTCAAACGAAAAAATAAAAAATTGAGTAACAAACAATGTCATTTATTTGGTTTATTCAATGCAATAA
Source organism: Modiolus philippinarum (assembly GCA_002080025.1). Lineage (NCBI taxonomy): Eukaryota > Metazoa > Mollusca > Bivalvia > Mytilida > Modiolidae > Modiolus > Modiolus philippinarum. The sequence continues at coordinate 132,369 of MJUU01010890.1, forward strand.
ACACAATAGTAACTGATGTATACGGCAATATCGTAAATAGACTGCCCTCGAGGCCATGGTATGGACCAGATAAATGATATGCCCGTGCCTTCGGCTTGGGCCATATTATTCCTCTGGTCCATACCATGGCTCTCGGGCAGTCTATAAATAACGATATTGCCGTATACATCAGTTACTATGATATAATTATTACTCTGAATGTTTTGTTACAAATTTTGAAGTAAACCTTATGTACTGTGAATAGCTAAGAATATGGAAATACATAGTCATATCAGAAAAGACTATGACAAACCCAGAACAGATCAAAATCATGTGTTTATAGTTTGATGCAGACAACTGCAAAATTCATTATTAAGTTTATGTTAATGACATAGTTATTGTAACAAGAGGCTCTCAAGAGCCTGTATCGCTCACCTGGGCCACGGCTGATTTATGGAGTTAAAATAATCCTAATGTTTTAAGGGCATTATTTTCAAATTTGTTAATAGGCATTGATGTTATATTATCTTAAGTTAAACTATATTCCAGACTGGCAGCTATTTTGGATGGGGTGCAGTTCTACTGTCACCTTTCTTGAAGGGGACCAGTGAGTCTAATTTTGGTTCCAATTGACTAAATATTTTCAGAGGAAAACATCTTTAAATGCTTTCCGATAGGCTTCCGATAGGTCTCAAGGTTAAACTATGTTCCCCACAGGGGCCATCTTGAATGCCATGCAGACAAGCCAGGCAATTTTTTTCAAACGGGAACAACTATGGCCCGTTGTGACCAAGTATGTTTTCACTATTGACCATGTAATTTCAGGAGAAGATATTTAATGTATTCCTAATGGGTCAAATGTTAAAAATGTTCCCCGCTGGCAGACATCTTGCATTAAGCAAAGACTTGAAAAACAACTCTTTTGCAGGGCCGCAGCCTAAAGACTATTGCGGCCAAGTTTGGTTCCAATTGGCTGAAAAGTTTCAGAGAAGATTTTTGAAAGTGTTTTCCCATAGGGTCCAATGTTAAAACTATGATCCCCGCTGGCAGCCATCTTGGATATAGCCCGGATCTGAAAAACAATTTTTTTGCAGGGGACCATCTAAGGACTATTGTGGTCAAGTTTGCTTTCAATTACCCAAGTAGTTTCAGATGAGAAGATATTTGAATGTGTTTCCCATAGGGTCCAATGTTAAAACTATGATCCCCGCTGGCGGACATTTTGGATATCGTGCGGATCTGAAAAACAACTTTTTTGCAGGGGCCATCTAAGGACTACTGTGGCCAAGTTTGGTTTTAATTGGCAAATAGTTTTAGAGGAGAAGATCTTTGAAAGTGTTTTCCCATAGGGTCCAATGTTAAAACTATGATCCCCGCTGGAGGCCATTTGGATATAGCACGGATCTGAAAAACAACATTTTTGCAGGGGACCATCTAAGGACTATTGTGGCCAAGATTGGTTTCAATTGGCTCGGTAGTTTCAGAGGAGAAGATCTTTGAAAGTGTTTTCCCATAGGGTCCAATGTTAAAACTATGATCCCCGCTGGCGGCCATCTTGGATATAGCGCGGATCTGAAAAACAACTTTTTTGCAGGGGGTCATCTAAGGACTATTGTTGCCAAGTTTGGTTTCAATTGGCCCGGTAGTTTGAGAGGAGAAGATCTTTGAATGAAAAGTTTACGCCGGACGGACGACGGACGGACGACGGGCGAAAAGTGATGGCAAGAGCTCACCCTGGCTATAGCCAGGTGAGCTAAAAAGTGTTCAAATGACCAAGAATGATATTTGTTCAAATGACCAAGAATGATATTATTGTAAATCAAGAGTAAAGCTGCTCCCATTGATCGTTACGTGACTTCTTAGTACTGTAGCAGGAGACGACGTACGCCAGTGATGACAATTAGACAGACTGACAGACGGACACCAAGTGTGGCTTTGCCAGGTCGTCTGCTACGTGATTCGAATGTGGTATTTCACTAAACCATTTGTTGACTTGAAATGAATAAGATTGTAAAGTGTAACTTTTATTAAATATATATCCAAAGGTCCAAACATCGAAAACATAAACTAGTAGATATAAAATACATTGCAGAGGGACGGTTTTTGGAAGTCGAGGACCTCCTAATTTAGGCTATGAGATAGCCCTAAGGCAATATATAAACGTATCAACATTGACTATATCAAAATAAATATTTTCCTGTAAAATCTATAAATAGAAATTTAAATTAACAAAATTATGAAATCAAAGACCATTATATTTTAAAATTATTCTATTTAATGAAACTAAATACTTTTTAACTAGATAAAGTATGAAAATTAAAACGATTTTATCAAAAATATAATAATTATTGGTCAATTTCAAAAACACAGAATTTAAAGAAAGATAACTCCATAGCCAACCCTACTACACTCCTCCCCTCTTAGAAAAAATTTGAAGAATTCAAATCATAATAGATCAAATAAGTACGAAAAGCAATGAAATGTTTGTTCACAATTGTTAGCAATATAATAAGTCACTATTATGTATTGTTCATATCAGAAACATAAATTTTAGACGCACAATGTCCATATTCCTCCCTCCTTGAATAAAATGTTTGTGAATGAAATGAATAAACATTAAGTCCATGGATAAATTTTTGAACAGTTCGTATATAAACAATGATAAACGGCACTGGTCTTCTTCATGGGTCTTCTGAGAATTGATGTCTTCATTAGAGTTGTATCTTCTCGAGTAGGTCCAAATAGTTTAAAGCAACCATTGTACTGAGTGAGTTCCATCGTTGTTGATGACGGTAACACAGTGTTTATAGCGTACTATGCCACCAAATTAAGTAATGAAAAACTGCAAGGTCGATCGTTGTTGATAACGGTAACATATCATATAGCGTGATATGCCACCAACAGTTAATGAAATACACATAATGTCCAACGTTGTTGATAACGGTAACATAAGATGTTTTTTGCCACCGGTATAAAAGTTTTTAAGTCCGAATCTGCTGTATTGCGTGAAGTCATCTGATCATCTGCATGTGATTTGACTGGTTGACCACCTGCATGTGTTTTGACTGAGTATATGGTCTACAAGGTAGACCTACTTTACTTTGCCCTTGCATCTGTGCCATCTGTTGAACAGGTCATCACACCACTGGTTTCTGCCATGACATTTCCATATCACACTTTGGTCCACAGTCACCATTTCACTAATTGATAGGCAACAAGTCCAAAAATATTGAGTTAAAACTCAGAATAAACCACCACAAATAAAAACTTTACAACAATCTCCACATTAGCATATAACAAAGCAAATAGATCAAACAAGCTGAACTCGTATTGAAGTGAGAACTGAATATTTACTTCTAATGAAAATAATTGACTGTAATAATAAAAACTAGAAGAAGACCAGAACACATAGTATTACTTCCACCCAGTATCAATCTGCTTACTTTTCGTATGTTCCACTAAAGTCTCTCTACAACATGAAGTACTACTATCAGCACTGTGAGCACTGTGACTTTCATTAGAAATACCAGATTTTTGTGCCTTATTGACCCTTTGAGGACATTTTGCTCTTACATGACCAATCTTGGAACAGTTAAAGCATCTCTTTTTAAACTTGGGTTTACGTTTACAATTGAAATCTTTCAGTGCCTTCATTAACGAATCAAGAGACTTAAACAAATATGTAAAGTCAACTTCACTTTTTGACAATGAACCGAGTTGTTCTTTCTCACAAAACTCAATAGACTCAAACTCAATTGCAAATGACAGAGCTTCCTCCAATGAATTTGGACTTTTAAAATACACATGCCTTCTCATGTCCAAATTATTGAGACCAGACAAGAACAAATCTACAAAATATTCTGGCAGTAAATGAAAAGTGTCTGAATAAGCCTTTTGATCTATCTCTGAAAATCTCAGATAAAAATCTGCAACTCTTTCCTTCTCATCCTGTTTACAGTTCTGCAACTTAGACTTATAGTAAACACACCTCTCTTTTGGTTTGAAATACAAAAACAGCAGTTCCTTTAAGCTAGAGAAATCAGTTAACTGTTCCTTTTTCAAATATTTGAGAACTGACTGAGCTTCACCACGTAAATTAATGACAAGTTGGCTAGCTTTATCTGAATCTGACCAGTTATTCCATTTAGCAATAACATCAAATTGAATCAAGTAGTCCTCTAGATCACAAGATACACCATCAAAAAGAGTTGGCTTTTCCTCAAATCTGATCATGATTGAAATTTAATTAAACAAAAGAAGCTCAAAAAATTGAAAGTATTCATATCTACTAGTATCTGATAATATTTCTAATACTTTCTCCAAATTTTGTTGATATTTTAGAATAAAAATGGTGTAGCAATAATACCACATCCGCCTCGCGGAACCAAAATGTAGCAGGAGACGACGTACGCCAGTGATGACAATTAGACAGACTGACAGACGGACACCAAGTGTGGCTTTGCCAGGTCGTCTGCTACGTGATTCGATTGTGGTATTTCACTAAACCATTTGTTGACTTGAGATGAATAAGATTGTAAAGTGTAACTTTTATTAAATATATATCCAAAGGTCCAAACATCGAAAACATAAACTAGTAGATATAAAATACATTGCAGAGGGACGGTTTTTGGAAGTCGAGGACCTCCTAATTTGGCCTAAAGCAATATATAAACGTATCCACATTGACTATATCAAAAATAAATATTTTCCTGTAAAATCTATAAATAGAAATTTAAATTAACAAACTTATGAATTCAAAGACCATTATATTTTAAAATTATTCTATTTGATGAAACTAAATAAAGTATGAAAATTAAAACGATTTTATCATAAATATAATAATTATTGGTCAATTTCAAAAACACAGAATTTAAAGAAAGATAACTCCATAGCCAACCCTACTACAGTACCATCCCATGCATATAGTAAACGTGTTATATGCCGATGCATATTAAACTGACGCTATAAATTCTTTATAACAATATGTTTAAATAGTAGAATTGCAATTCTAATTAAATTTTCTTACATGAAGAGTAATAAATGCAGTTATTTTTACTTCCTCAGATAATCAAAATCACCAGTTTCGACTCTATATCTTAAATGAATCTTAGGATGTTGGTACGCATTAAAATTACAGCAAAATATTCATTTATACACTGAAATGTCTGTTCATTTTACAGCCCGTAAAGCTATATACGATTTATTTTATATTTGTTTTAACCTAAGGCAAATGCATGTCAAATATCAAGTGGCTAGAACTACTTGTACAGGCTGTCCTGATCAATAATGCTGGATTACAAGAGGATATAACTTTCTGATTAAGTCAATATAATTATCTGATTAAGTCGACATAATTTTCTGATCAAGTCGACATAATTATCATTGCACCCAATGGGAAAAGCATATTTAGATATATTCTCTTCTGCAACTTCTTTGATATTGGAATCAAGCTTGCTCATAATTGTCCTTGGTTGGTTCCCTTGAAAAGTTGTGCTCGGCTTGTCCATTTCTCATCCAAGAGGGATGCGAGCGGAGAACTAGTTAACACTGGACCCAATGGAAAAGCATTCAAAGATTTTCTCTTCTGAATGGAACCAAGCATGGTGACAAAAGTCCATGGGTTGCCCCTTTAGTATTTTGTCCCGCTTGTCCGCACCTCATCCACGATGCCCGCCAGCATATAACATAGTTTAACATTCAAAGATCTTTTCCTTTGAAACTGCGTTGCTATGCAACTAAACTTGGCTACAATAAGCCTTGGGTGGTCTCTTTTGCAAATTTTGTCCTCTTACACTGCTTTGCCAATTGCAACTAAACTTTGCTACAAAAGGCTTTGGTTGGTCTTCTTTGAAAATTGTGTCCTCTGAAAGTGCTTTCTCAATTGCAACCAAACTTGGCTATAATAGGCCTTGGGTGCTCTCCTTTCAAAATTTTGTCCTCTGAAACTGCTTTCCCCATTGCAACCAAGCTTGGTTTCAATAGGCATTGGGCGATCTCCTTTGAAAATTGTGTCCTCTGAAACTGCTTTGCCTATTGCAACCAAACTTGGCTACAATTGGCCTTGGATGGTCTTCTTTGAAAATTGTGTCCTCTGAAACTACTTTCCCAATTGCAACCAAACTTGGCTAAAATAGGCCTTGGATGGTCACCTTTGTCTTGCTGTTCTGCAAGTCATCTAAGTTGACTGCCAGCTGGGAACATGGTTTAACATTGGCTACCAAGACAAAACACATTGAAACACCTATTTCCTCTGAAAATGTTATACTAATTGTAACCAAATTTGGTCTGGATAGTCCTTTGGTAGTCCCCTTTTCAAGATGTGTAATGCTAGTCTCTACTTTATCCAAGATGCGGATTTTCCATATTCATTTGCCAAAGGGGACCAACTAAAGACAACTGTGACTAAGTTTGACTCCTACTGGCTTTATGGCCTCGGAGATTTTTAAATGCCTACCGAATGGTCAAATTTTAAGCTAAATATCCCACCGGATGCCATATTGAATAAAGTGCAGCAGAACACATCTTGAAAAGGCGACTACCAAAGGACTATCTTGACCAAATTTACTTTCAATGTGTTTTTCCATTGTAGCCAATGTTATACTATGTTCCCAGCTGGCAGTCAACTTGTATGAAGGGCAGAATAACAAGACACAATATTCAAAGGAGACCACCCAAGGTCTATTGTAGCCAAGTTTGGTTGCAATTGGCAAAGCCGTTTTAAAGGAAAGATCTGTGAATATGTTCGTAATGGGTCCAATTGTTCTGTTTTGGCGGGAATCATAGATAAGGTGCTTACAAGAAGGATGCAATTTTTAAGGGGACCACCCAAAAACTATTGCGACCATGTTTGGTTCCATTCAAAGGAGAAGATCTTTGAATTATTTCCCAAAGGATCGGTCTTATGTTAACTATATTCCAAGCTGGCATCCATCTTGGTTGAGACATGGGCTAGCCAAACACGATTTTTCAAGGAGACCATCCAAGGACTACTGTTAGTAAATTTGGTTCCAATTAGCAAAGCAGTTTCAGAGGAGAAGATATTTGGACGTGTTTCTTCCATTGGGTCCTATAATAATTATGTTCACTTAATTTAATAGTTATGTCGACCCAATGAGATATTTATGACGACTTAATCCAAAAATTATATCGACTTAATCAGATATTTATGTCAACTTAATCAGAAAATTATGTCGACTTAATCAGATAATTATGTCGACTTAATCAGGAATAACAAAATACCGAAGTTAATGTGAATTTATTTTCTGCATATGTGCATTTCGACAACTTGTGTCTCTTCAGCGCAGATCAAATCAAAACATTTGGAAATCCATAAACTGAAATATGTAAAAGCTGAGAGAGAACAAAGTACCAATATGATCTAAAAAGAAAAGCAAAATCAGCTAAGGACAGAGCTATGCAAGAGGGAGATACTCCTTAGGTTTTAACAAAATTTTCTTAAATTTAGATATTTACATGTTTTCATATAAAATCGGTTTTCGGGCCATCACCGAAGTACTGGCTACTGGGTTGATGAATACCCTCTGGACTAATAGTCGACTAACAGTGGCATCGGCCCAGTGGAAACAAATAACACAATACCGAAATTACTGTGAATTTATTTTTTGCATATGCGCATTTCGACAACAGTGCAGATCAAATCAAAACATTTGGGAGTTATGTCTACTTGCACGATAATTAAATGGACAAGTGGATAGCAGATTGTGTTCAAACAATACATTTTCCTCTTTTTCTGATTTAGTTATATGTACTTAATTCAGAGTTATGTTGACTTAATTAATTACAAATGTAGCATGTTGACTTATTTCGCAAAATATGTAGACTAAATTATAAAGTGATAAGTAGGGGCAAATATATGCCACCATATTTTAGCACTGTACCTATAAACGTCAATTTGAATTTAAGGTATTATTGATCATGTTAAGGGCAGACTGTACCAGTAGTCCTAGGAGCAGATATATGCCACCATACTTAAACTTAACTAGATATTGTCGGAAACGACAGCTATCCCCGCACTCCCTGTTTGACACAGAAAACACTTGTTTTACACCATTGGCATGATTTTTTTTTCAATATTTTGAAATCAAATTATTGATAGACGTTTTTTTTACTAAAAAGATATATGGTTGCGAAGTAGATTCCATAAAATAACTGGTCTTTGGGACTTTCAGGAAATTTACTAAGATTTGAATCAATACTTTTGAAATCCAATTGTTGAAAATGTTTGTCATAAAGTAAGTGAGAACCGAACCGTCAGTCAAAAGAACGAACAATTCATGGACAAAGGCAACATCGGAAACTACACAAACAATTTAAGTACTGCTGCTAGATAGAATTCCAAAAAATAAGTGGTCTTTGAGACTTTCAGGAAATTTACTAAAATCAGAATCAAAATATTTTTTAAATCCAATTGATGAAAATGTTTCTCCTGAACTACACAAACAATTTAAGTACTGCTGCTAGATAGAATTCCAAAAAATAAGTGGTCTTTGAGACTTTCAGGAAATTTGCCAAAATTGGAATAAAATATTTCTGAAATCCAATTGATGAAAATATTTGTCCTAAACTACACAAACAATTTAAGTATGGTTGCGAGGTAGATAATTGGTCTTTGAGACTTTCAGGAAATGTACTAAGATTGGGACCACCTTTTAGAATCCTAAGTTTTTAGAAATTTGATTTTCATCAAACACTTGTCAGATTATAAGATAATATGCCAAAATTGAAAAAAAAATATATGTCTTTGAAATTTTCATGAAATTAACCTAGGTTAGAACCGGGACCAAAATTCGAAAACCTTATTAAAATCAACAGACTATATGCAACATTTCTGCATAAAGATTTATAATCCCTAAATCCAAAAATGTAGGTGAAGCTTGCGTCACATGCCACAGGTGTCAAAATTCACATCTTTGGGTCTTTGTCAAAAATTGACATCTTGGGGCCTCTTGTTTGCACCAAGATAAAGATAAAAAAAATCTGAAAGGTTATTGCGCATCTGCAGACTATGTGCAATAATTCTAAAAACAAAATTAAACCCTAAAACCCAAACTGCAGGAGGAGTTCGCGTCACATGCAACAAGTGTCAAAATCTACATCTTGGGCCTTTAGTTTGCATCAACACCAATTTCAAAACTCCAAAAAAGCTTATTGCGTATCTACAGCATATGTGCTACAAATCTTTAGCAAAATTATAACCAAAATTCCAAAAATGTTGGGGTAGTTCGCGTCACATCGTTTCGGACAGATTGACAGACGACCAGACGGACGGACGGACAGACGGGGGAGAAAACAATATCCCCGAACTTTCAACAGAAAGTGCGGGGATAACAAACTGTTAATTTTTTTATCCGTATAGCTATATACAATTCACAGTTTTCGAAATAAATCTACTTTGTTCATTTTGAAGTCTAACTATATAACATAATAATTCTTATATGATTTGCATAATAGGAAATGCGCTGATATGATTGGTTGAATTTTCTTCCGGTTACAATTTCAGAAGTCGTTTATTTTTCGATAGACGACGTTGACCGAACTACATTTAAGTTCACCCTAAAAATTCATATGCCAAGTAAATCAAATAGAACAAAAACGTGTGATTGGCAATATAAAAGTAAGAATTTAATTACTTATCATCAAATTAAACGAATTATAAGGATTAAACACCGTTTGAAAGGAATTTTTAGGAGTATAAACGGGACCAAGTCCCTCACAAACATATCATAAAAGTCCTTCGGACTTTTATTTGTTTGTGAGTGAATTGGTCCCGTTTATACTCCGATATATTCCTTTAAAACGGTGTTTAATCCTATAATAAACTATTATTGGTGTTTTTCTCTTTTAAGTGCTGATGCCCATGTTTACAAGAGGACGATTTAGGTCTCTTGCACCTGATGTTTCACATTCCCATTTTTCCGCCCTCTTGGGAAAGCTGTTCCATTGACTGCCAAGATTTATATATTTTAGTTAATAAGTAAATAAAAATCTCACCTTAACAGCATATACATGTTTTTATTTAATAATAATGATATACAATTAAAAACACAGAAAACGCGAATTGATTCTACAACATAGAACATAATTATAAATCATGTGTATGAAATGACAGGGACATAGGAATTGTATTTACAATAACTGTAATATAAATGTATCTTAAATTCTACACAATAGAGACTATGCAAGCCTTGTTGTCATTTAAGGGCATATCCAACAGTTTCTTGCTACATTGTCATTTTCATAATTTTTTAGATATATTGTCAAACAAGTATCAAGGATTCCAAAAATGACAAGAAAATATTGGGTCGACGATCTTGTTTCCATAGAAATCGGCCTTAAACATTGATCATTTTTGCGGTTTTTTTTTGGAGAAAAATTAAGTTCTAGTTTTAAAATTAATTGGAAAAGTATTTCTCATCTACTTGGCACCAGAGCCACAGAAAAACAAAGTTAAGGTTTTAAGGATTTACAGAAAAATTGATTTGATTTAAGAAATTATGTTATATTTTACTAAATTAAGGAGTATATAGCACGTATTAGGAAAAAAGTTGCACAAAATGTGGAATTAAACAGTCAAGTTTATAATATTTTAAAGACTTCTCATTTTGTCGATTTAATGAAATTATGATATTGTGTTCTTCTAATAATAAGCTACTCAAAAATGGCAAAAGCAATATAGGTCACCGCTTTTGTTTCAGATTAAATCACAAAAAAAACTTTTAACAAATCTCCCGTTGGTAACCCGCATAAAGTCTGCCAAATTGCAAGGCACAAATTACCTTTTCTCAAAAACAATGGGAATTACTTTGTGACGTCACAGTTATCAACGTCATGTTCCCGGGAAACACTGCCTTCTTCTGTGTTTTCTATTATCTCCCCTGAAACTATTGGATATGCCCTTAGACGTCCGCAAATCATTTGAAATAGCTTTTTCTTAATAAAATATACAAATAAGAATAAAATCAAAGAACAGTATATGAATATATATGTTTATACATTGTTTTGTTATGACATTAATCATAGATTAAAAAATAATCGCAAATATAAAGCAATAAATGTGTCAATATTCCCTCGGTTACTTTCCCCGAAACTCATTTGATCTGCAACAACGACAGGAACATGGGAAGTGATGATTACAAAAATCGAAGTCCAAAGACATGGCAAAAACGGCAACAAAACAAGGGCGTGAGACAGCCACAATGCACGGAAATAAAAAGGACGACATGATAAAACATAAATTGTCGAAATGCGCATATGCAGAAAATAAATTGACAGAAACTTCGGTATTTTGTTCTTTATGTTTGCACATCAAACATAAAATTTGTTTCCATTACTTGAAGGGTTTACCTAAAAATTGGTATGAAATAGCATTTTGTATTGCTTTGGTTATTTAATAGGGAGACAAATACAGGTGTATGAAAAATTTGTACTTGTATGTGTTAATGTTTGAAAGTTGTGAAATCTTTGAATAATTGTAATAATTATACGTTAACATCAACGAAACTCATTAAGAAACCTTGGTTATATTTTCCATGTAAAGTGTGAAGTTTACGTAAAGGAGATACAATGGCCAAGTGTGCATTCATTAAAAAGAATCCATGAGCCGGAGGCGAGTGGATTCTTTATTATGAATTCACACTTGGCCATTGTTTCTCTTACTTAAACAATTTTTGAGACATTTATGTAATCAAGAGATTAACAAGATTAGTGTCTATCTAATTACTGCATTGTTATCTTCGTACTATATATGTCTTTATGAAAGAAAGTTCATTCAGTACCAAAAGAAGAATTATATGGTTGAAGATGTTCTAAAAGTTTAATTTCAACCGAAATCTAATATTCAGATAAACTTCAATTGTGGTTTATGTATTTTTCAAAGTGAATCGAAAGGGCATTAAATTCAGTAAAAAATGTCGGTGAATAGTGTTGAACCTCTAAACCTTATCAAAGAAGAACGAAGAAGAGAGAAAAACGTAAGTTTTGTCTGTATAATGAAATACTTTCTGCCAAAACACATTTTAATATTTTTAACCCAATACATGCACAAGGAAATTACAGGGAAGGAAGAGGGTAATTTTTGGTTATATTTGTTTAGTTGAGTCACTAAAATATCATATTAAAATAAGTTGAAGAACTGTAAAAGAAGACTTCGAAATTGTCAGCGTTTTCATAACATTTCGCTCTTTTCCATTTGGTTATATTCAGCAATTCTTAACATTTCGGCAATTTATGTGTCATTAGTACATATCATACATAAAACTCTAAGATAAGGCCATAATAAGATAATTCCTAGATTCTCATCCTTTTTCACAAAATTTTGGGCGGGTGGGCGAATTTCATTTTATATTTTTATCATTTTGTGAAAAATGCTTTAATAAGAAATCTACCAAAATTTACCAAAAAATCCAAATAAATTTTGTTCGGGCGTGTCAAAAAATTTGGGCGAGAGCGGATGAGAATCTAGGATATATTTTTTTTTATTATGGCCTAATGTTACCTTTTTCTAAACAGAATTGAACTAGGAATAAAAAGTTCAAATCCAATCTTAACTTTATTTCTTTGGTTGGGGTCACGATCTACTGAAATTCTTGTTTAACAAGAGAATTGCCAAAAACTTCCAGTTGAAGGGAATAACATAAACTCCGACCGTTTTAAACATGTGTATCTGGGCTACACTAAAGGGTTCCGGGCTCGAACACTAGGGCTCTGGGCTCTAACACAAGGGCACTGGGCTCTAAAACAAGGATTTCGGGCTCCAACACTACGATTCCTGGCTCCACTCATAGGAATCTGGGCTGTACATATATGGGCTCCGGGCTCTCAGAGAGCTGGGGATCCCGTATTTTTACCCCCTGTTAATGATATTTCAAGGTTTTGCTTTGTCGTAGGCCTTTTTTCTTAATAAGCAGCTAAGTGGTACAACAAATATGGATTTATGAAAAAAGTGTACAAACCGGATATTTCATTTAATTTTCTTTCTACCGCATGCTATATTCTTGAAGAAATAGATCACCCCAGCACAGCTGGTTGTAACAGGAGATTTATTCCGGCAGTGTTTTCCTTCCTTTTTGATAAAATGCAATAGGGTAGAATATCCACAACATCTAATTGACCACTGACCGTGACGGAATAAACACCAAGGTAAAAATACAATAGGTTGTTTATATACCCAGAAATTCTGCACACCGGAAAGAAAGTACGCTTACACACTCTGGGTTCGCCCCTGTTAAAGCAGGTTTGTTATTTGATTCACAAAGAACTTAAATAAGTAAACACGAAAGAGTCGGAATATAGTGTGAGTAACCGCAAATACGAGTTTTTTCCATTACTCCAGCAAGATGTGTTTTGTACATGTAGTTCTTAATTCAACCAATGTGTATTTTTGAAAAGAAAAGATCGAATTTTTTAATTAAACTTATTTTATTGTTCAAATAAAGCAAAGGGATCGGGCACAAGTTATAACAACATTATTTATAGCCCTCTCCCTAAAAGATCGAAATTAAATAGTGCATTTCCGTGTATTTATCAGATACATATTTTGAATCTATTTGTACTTGAAGGAAATATAAATTACCATGTTGCCAGCTTCTACAACTTGTACAATGTATACATTACTGATGTTGGTATAATCTAGCCCTCACGCTGTTTATTAGAAAACAAAACTTGCCCAACAACCAACAAATTTCCTAGCATTCGGTCCAAAACGTTTTCCAACTCTGATAAAAATCCCAGCAACCCCCCCCCCCCCTCCGAAAATCAAAAAGATCCGTGCCTATCGAAGGTATCCCAACACTCGATGCAAACAAAACTATTTCGCTTAATCGCACAATCAGTTCGCAGTGAAATGTAGTAAACATACATTTCCCTCTGGACGTTTTAAAACTTTACTTTGGAGAAAACAAAAGAAGGGAAGCCTAGGTTCTTTAAAAAATCCACAGTTAATACAATAGAATGACGTCACAACAATGGTTTAAATAATAGGGCGAACTCATTTATATTTATAACTGGCAGTAAATAGTAAATTTAGCTGCCTTTAGGAATAGACGATACGGAATCCCTTCCAAAGTAAACCTCTATGAAAAATGCCCAGTATAACTTCATCTGCATATACCCAATAAATGAAAGGATATGATATAAATGTACAAATAGTACTGTCACGGGACAGAAGTTCTGTCATAACATCCAACGGAATAAACGTTATAAAACAAATATTCCCAAAAGAAGAAATATATTATCAATGTTTATAATATATCTTCCAAAAAAAGAACTTCTTTTAGGCGGAACAAATATACGTTGACAGTACAAATACATTGTAAGGATAACTAAACAGAATAACGCAATTGTTGTAGTTTTTCATCTCCAAGTGCGGTGAGGGCTTCAACGATCATGGGGGTAATAACAAAATTACCGAACGGAATCGTCTAGAGCAAACGTCCATGAGACAAAAAGACAAATCAGCTGAAAGCAACCGGAAAAATTGTCGACATACTCCTGTCTGGGTACAGGCATTTCAAAAGAAATGACTAATTAAACTGGTTAGTAATGGCGCGCCAAACCTTTCCTTCCATTGCGATAGTATCCGGTAGAAACTCAACAACAGCAATTGCTATTGAAAGGTCGCAGACAGTAAAAAGACATACTCATCCCAGTATTAAGAAATGAAAAGAGCCTTGAATCAGGATTCGAACCGAAACTTCAATTTTTTTCACAAGGAACTGATATCGATTAAAGAACTTTTTAATGATCGTATGAAACAGAATTTTTAGAAGCTTTGATAAATAAGGCGGTCACGGAGATAACGATTTGTAATGAGAAAGTTTTACACTCAAGTTCAAGACGTCCCATAGCACCTGCTTGGCTGGACTTCGCTTGCTAGTTGTCGAACATTTAACAACCATGTCTCTGTTGGTCGTAAATGTGAGATCGGCAACAAAAATAAAATATTGCACGAAATAGTCTGAAAATATAAAGGCGAAATATAGGTAGAATACATCTCAAGCAAGGAACATTTTTGTACTACATCGACACTGCACAAAGACAAACAATCATGAATGAGGAAATGCAATTGTATGATATCATATACATGGGACACTAACAAAATCGTACAAATAATGGTAAGGTTGAGCAATATGGAACGTCGGTTTTGTTAAAGTGTCATAGTGGATGTGCAAATATTCCCTCTTAAACCTATACACCAAAAATTTCCCGAGACCCTCCTATGTCTCCATATTAAACATAAAATTCGTTTCCATTACTTGAAAAGTTTATTGCTAAGGTCAACCAAGTGGCAAAAGTTTTATTGTAATGAAGTCAAGATTAACACCCCAAACTTACACAATGTGTTAGATTCATGTGTTAGGTTCTTTCGATGTGAAATGTCTACATTGTGGATATATCAGACGTGAAAACCTGACAAATGTATACAATGTTGTCTTTGCACGACGGCGAGTCAATGCAAGGTAGAGCGCTTGGGGTGTAAATCTTAATTTCGGTAAACTGAAAGTTTTGCCACTTGCTTGACCGCAGCATTACCTGCAATCGCATGATGAAAATTGGTATGCAACAACATTTTGCATAGCTTTGGTTGTTTTAAAGGAAAACAAATACAGGGATGTGAAAAAAGCTGTACTTGTATGTGTTGATGTTGGAAAGTTGTGAAATCTTTCAATAATGCCAATAAGTATAGGTTAACACCAAAGAAACTCATTAAATCGAATTTGAAACCCTGGTAATATATCAATCGCTTTTATGCGGTACAAAAAGAAATAAAAACAACAACAACAACAACAAAACTGCAGGAAGAGTTGGAAAAACATAATCCTTTTACAAAGCGAAATTGCAATGGGTACATGCGAAAAAGGTACATTTAAAGTGTATAAATAACATTCAACAACATGGTATCTATACCAAAGTTCCACAAGCAAACTAACACGACCCAGATTAAAGACGTGTCTGTGAAGTTTCCAATGATTTTCTCTTGAAAGATGCTTGGTACATTTTTACAACACGATTTGTACAGATAAATGATACGAATATAAACAATCCCTGTAGCCCGGTCAATATTGTAACGATAAACGAAAACACGGATAATGGAAAGAACGAATCTATAATTTGTCCGACCCAAGAAATCCCAGTTAATACAAACAATTTCATGTAAGCAGAGAGGTCATTTCTATTTTTTCTTGTATTGGTAATACTCGGACGTGAATGAATCTTGTATATTGTGACCGAAAACATAAAGATATTTCCAATACAGATTAAAATTACAGGTAAAACGAAGGATATGAACTGGGAGATTTGATCAGAAATAAAACACATTTTAATGCCATAACCGATATACCGACCATTAGATAGCCCTAAGTGCGCTGCAATATTAGAAATCACAATGACAACTGGCACACCAAACGAATAACCCATATATCGAACCAATGTCTTGTTGTTAGGACCAGTCTGAATTGGTTTAAGAGAGCTAAATACTCTATACATATGAAAGGAACATATATTCATGCATCCAAATGTAGCAAGCCAAAACATATGAAGAATAATTCCAATGATCTTACAGACTACAACGTAATCTGTCCAAATCGTCCCAAACTGTAGACATGCCTGGGCAATGAACAGTGAAAATACTAAACACATGTTATTTTTTCCCGGTAATGTCCGCAAAGGTTTCAAATTGCAATAAGCTATGAACGTAAGTAAAAGACATAACATGGAAATACAAGTACATGATATGGTCATTATTTCTAAAGCTAATTCGAATGAAGATTTCAACAAGGGCACATGTGTTGACAAGAATGGTAATACATCCGATATGCATACAACAACTTTATTATTGTCGTTGATCCAAAATTGTTCTGGTTTAAGTCTAATGTTATAAAGTATTAATTGTAATTCCAGTTTGTTTTCATCAAAAGCGTATTCATCTGTCTCGTAAATGATTTGCTGACAAAGAACCTGTCTGTTTATAAATGTTGGCCTGTATTTCAAAAAGTAGACATGATTAAAGCTTCCATTCTTTGATTGGTAACATTTGTTAGAATTGTTTGTACCTAGATTTCTTTTGTTTTTACTAACTTTGGTCAAGTCCTTGATTTGATTGGCTTGAAAGTCGAGGGGTATTTCATATGTGTTAACTAATATTTCCTCCAGCCCATATCTCTCAACTGGCGTTTGTATAAAAAAATCTACATACGCATGAACAGAAAATGTGTCATTTAAATAACGTGTTTCATTGCTACTACATATATATTCAAGCATTAGCGTTGTATTTAATACAAGTACAGTAATATTTAGAACGACTGATTTTGAGCTTACAAGTTCCATAAGCCACTTCATTATGCGTTCTCGAGAATTTTCAAACACGGATATGACGTCGTCGGTCTTGCTGCTAAATCCAGTTACATAGACCTCTATCATATAACGGATGTTTGAAATTACAGGAAACAATGAAGCACATCTATTTCCATCCACATACTTCCCAGGATAGCAAGTAATATTCCTACATATTGCCTGTAAACAAACAAATAAAATGAAAATTTTGATTTTGATTTTAAACTTATTTTATTTATTAAAGAAAAGGATTGGGCAACAGGCAAAGCCTATACAAGCCCTCTCCCATAATACATGCAAAAGGTATACAAATTTAGATATAAACAAAAACATAAATACAAGCAGGAAATTTTACAAAGATGAACACTTGTGAGGCTCCTCAAGGAAATTTTGCTGATTATCGTAGATGTTATTAATGACCCCATAAGTTGTTTTCAAAAATTTAAATTTCAAAGAAAACAATTCTCATTTGATCTAATGACGTATAAGACAATACAAAAATAGCTCGACAAATATGTAAATATTTTTAAGAAATCTTTCACAGCAGTCGGTGGATTGTTTGATATTCACGTATAGATGCCCAGTTTTTCATCGAAATGCTACACAGAGCGGAGCGGGGACAGTAAAAAATTGAAATAAATAATTGGCGCCCATACCTGATCGACTACAAACCAATGGCTCTTGATTTTTTTAGAATCTAACATGACGCAGTCCTATTTGTCAATGCAATGACATAACAAGATTTTTTTTTTTTTTTTTTTGATGAAGAGTATTAGCCGTGACAAAAAACCCAAAACAAGAATATGACGGATAAGTATAATGTGCTGACACGAAGAATTCGTCAAAATACTACTAGAAAAGGAGCCCAGCTTTGAATCGAATAACACGGAACCCATATCTAAGATTCGTTGGAGAGACACTCTATAGCCATTTCGTTAATCAAAATCTATCTAACCGTTGTCACTTTTCAGATCTAATAATATGAATCAAATCAATGAAGTTTGTGCAATAAGAAAATATGTACATACACAGTGAAAGGAAACAGAGTAAAAGTTTACAATTATGGTACCGCCAGATGTACATACACAGTGAAAGGAAACAGAAAGCTCTCATCATTGCAAAGTCACAAATCAAAACCCTACCACTGAATGTGTATCTTCTAGAATAAAGGTTGAAGATTCTTTGAAAATTTCTATAAGGTTATGGTCAAGGTGAAATGTCTACAAGTATTGTACCAAAACAAAAGCTCTAATTATAACGAAGCCACATACCAAATATCAATACCCTACCCCCGAATGAGTACCTTCTAGAATCATTCTTTAGAAGTTTCTTTGAAAATTGCTTTAAGGTCAAGGTGAAGGTCTAAATGTCTACATTCATTGTACCAAAAGAAAACTCATTATAAAAGGTCACATACCAAGAATCAACATAAAGTATAAGTACATAACAGTGCTTTATTAATGTAACATTTAGCACTAGTTTTAATATATTTACCTTAAAATTGTCATACACTTGATTCGATGAGCAATGTATTGGTTTCAACGTTGCTTGTGCATTTTTGTCATCTGCCAAACGAAAAATGTTTCGTAACTTTACTCCCGGTTTATCGAATGATATGAAACACCCGGATCCTACACAGGAACAGGAGTATGGTACAAGGTCACAGCGCTTCTGTCTTGGAAACCATTCATCACTATCCATACACCATTTACAATACCCTGTAGTACACATTTCACAAAATACGTTCTTGTATTGAATGTAACTATACATATCTGGAAATATGTTACAGCCCTTTTCAATATATTTGGCATAGTACTGCCACAAACCTGTCGTGTTGCACGATGATATTGATTCTTCATCATATTGTAAAGGGTTACATATATGACAATATATATTTTTGAACACATTACTATTCCCCTCTATTTTAATGGGACCAAAGTTAGCTTCACTCATGTTTTCACATAACCATTTAATATCTGGGTCAAGTTCAGGCCAATGTCCAGTACTATTACATTGTCTTATTATTTCAACTCTGTCGTTATAGCAACGTGGCATGTATGCATCCGTTATAAAACTTATCCAGCAATTGCTTTCTTTTGCGGCATCTATTGTATCGTAGAAAACGATTGTTCTTGTGAAATCAACGTACGTTCCTCCACATATTATCAGTATATTTTTCACAGGTATCTCATACTCAGCCGCGGAAACTATGTCCTGTAACCGTTTTATTCCAAAATCAGCTACTTCATTGCAGACATAGCAATCAAGGTTTTTGTAATAAATACCAGATAATGAACTTTCAACAGGTATGAAAGAAAACAAATCTGTTGCCTCTCCGTTACAACGTTCTTGTAGACTGTGCAAGTTGCCGTTAAAGTAACAACCATTTGTAACACGATAAAACTCTTCCACGCGAGTGCTAAGAGTACCAAACTGAATTACATTACTTAAACAAGTTTGTGGATAGTTGATTGAAACATCCATGCATAGATCATCCAGTGCTAGTTGATATTCTTTGGGATCACAGCTACAGCTTTCGAGAAAAGGGCGTATAATATCAAAGTTATCGGGGTGTATTATGCTTTCATTACACAGTCCTTTAGCAAATGGTTTTATTGCATACGTTTGTAACATGGCGTTTGTCATATTAATTGGCACAGAGACTATATATTTTGTCTTATTTGGGTTTTTCTTTACCTTAACAATATCGGCAGGAGTTCTTATCAGATGTTCATAGTATGGTAGTTTAAATTGCTTTACATGTATGTGATAGAAGAAGAGTTCATCTTGAAGATCTTCTATAACAGACATTTCAGCATCCTGATGCAAGAAAGCATTGCTACTGTTACGATTACATAATAAACAAAACAAGTTTTTGAACGGTTGCCGGCCATCAACTTCCTCAAAATGTTCACAAGCATCTTTAATCTCTGAATCATAAGGAGTCCACAGTCCCGTTTCATTACAACGGTTTACTATTTTTACATCTTGATTTACCGGGTTACAAATGTAACAAAATATATTTTTGAAAACCCTGTATCTTAAAAAATAGGTTGATTCACATGCATATAGAATATCTGGATTGAATGTTTTCCACATGCCTGTCATATTACATGTTTTGTAGTAAACATAATAAGGATCTGAGGTGCATGTACGGACTCGTGTTCTACCAGGAACGTGTCGAATAAAACATTGTTTATCCACTGCTTCAATGATGACTTGTTCATATGTTGACAAGTAATTGAAGTCAGCAAACGAATAACAGGAAATATTCATCTCCCACCGAGTGAAGTTTTCCTCTCCGTTACAGTATGCACAATACTTATTGATATAAGTCACGGACGATTCATTAGAAGTTACTGGTGGGTACTTTATGCTATCAATTCTGCTTCTGTTTTGTAAACATTGTTCCTCTGCATTGGCGTTAGACGTGTTTAAACACGATTTTACCATAGGATAATTAAAAGATATGTTATAATCCGTCGCATCCAAAATCACAGAATTTTCGCAATTCTGATCCGGAGTCTTGAAGAATATATCCGGACAGCAGTTTTCCTGTAGAAAACAGGAGTCGTCACAGGAACATTCCGGACATAGCTGTAAATCCTTTATTAATGTATTTGAAAAGTTTCTGAAACCTTGTCTAGTCGGATTGCACATGAATTCCGGACCGCAAATGAGAAAATAATTTCTTACAATGTTAAAGTATACCTGATGTTCTATTGGTGTGCAAATATACACAATTTCTATTGTGGCTAGAACCATTTTTATCCAAAATAATTCCATTATGAAAGCTAAAGAATCATATAAGCACTAAGTCATCAACACGATCAAAGTCGAGCATTCATATTATGGTGATGTTGAAAAAGCAACAGGAATTGCATTCTCCAACAAAATCTGTTTATTCTGTGACAAAACTGTCCAATACTGTCAAACACTGAACATCGTTTTGACAATCGATGGTCTAAAGTGTATCAAATCGTTTTTACAACAAAACTGACATTTTTGTCCCAGTTTGACAATCATACATGATTAAAATCATTTCTAAACATTTAATATATATAAATGTAATAGTATCCCATAAGGATTATATTCCTGTCACTTATATATTTACTATATAATAATGTGCCAATGAAAATGCCAGAATATTTTTCATGAAATAATAGGAACCTCTTATTTTTCAATATATATTTGTATTGGAATGGTGATTGTTAAGCCTTAGGGTTCTATGCCACGACAAAATGAGTTTTTAAAGATCACGAAACCACAGAAACATGAAAAAAAAGAGATTTCAAACTTTAATTTCACTGACCTTTATATTTTAAAATATCCGAATTTTACCTGATTTAGCTTTATCATCTTTTTGTATTTTGTTTTGAATGACCTTCTATTGCATTTTCCTCTAAAACTAGCAATAGTATCATGAGCTTCAAAAATATATGTAAAGTAAGTGAGAACCGAACCGTCAATAATCCAAGGACAATGGCAACATTGGAAACGTATTCAACAACGTATTCATTGTTGAACATTGGAAACATCAAACAAACAGAGACACAATATGAGTACGGCACAGAAAAGAAAAATGAAGAAACACGCACACACACACACACACACACAAAGATGAACAACACGGACCCAATTAAAACCATGGGTGAGATCAGGTGCACCGGTAGAGTAAGCATCTTTTGCTTCTTATATGACAGCTGCCGTGTTGAACATGTCAAATCCGGTAGTAAACTCAAATCCGTGTAAATTATGATTAAACTGGATCCAAGCTGTAATGAACTTATTTTTAGGCATGCGCAGTTCACCACTGTTGAAGACATAATGATAATTACAAAAATAAAAGAAATGTTCCGTCTGCTTTGTTGCTCGGTCGGGATATGCTCAAATTTGTTCAAACTTTGGTTTTGCTTATATCTTCCGACGTACATTTAGAAAATGAATCATTTCTGCCTATTCTTTGTTGTCCAGTTGGTATGGTGGAATCTAGGAATTCGATAATGAAGTTTTGTACTGAAATAGAACTACCCCTTAATTAATATTGACAGGGATTGGATCCATACATCTTATCTTCTACTATTCCAATAATCTAGACATGATAGCCTTCATTGATGTATCAATACCTGCCTTGCCTTTAGAAACAAATTGCCCCTGAATGTTTATTATTTGGTTAACAATGAAATGATATGGTGTAAATGCACAAGAGACAAGGTCTCTATAAATACATGATTAAACCATTAAATGGAACAATAAAGCATTAAATGGAACAATAAACCATTAAATGGAACAATAAACCATTAAATGAAACAACGCTTCTTATTGTTGTTCTTTATCAAGAAGTCACTATGAAGCTTTCAATAATGAGCTGTGCTCATACCTCATATTAAGTCCAAAACGGTCCCTAGCACCGGTTTGGGCAGAATCCATTGTGAATTGTCGAGCAACACTACGTCTAGTTATCGTCTCCTTTGTTCATGGATGCAGGATTGTCAACAAACATAAACTTAACTCCTTTGAACAAATTCTACAGGGAATGTATCGATTAGCGATTGTATTCTTGATAACCATATCCAGACGTTTCGGCCATTGGCCTTCATCAGTCTCACCTTTTTCTAGTATCCTACATGGTGGCCTTTTCCTTTGTTAATATTGACAGAATATTTCATTTGGATAGGATTTTAAAGCTTCAAACTAGAGGCTCAGATATTGAGCCTGTATCGCTCACCTGATAAAGATGCTTCTAAGCCATGCCTATACTGATGACCAAAAATGATTTTCCCATAGGGTCTAATGTTAAGTTATGTTCTTTACTGTCATCCATGTTTTTGTTAGATTCAATTGAGACAAGAGTGGATCATATTGCAAGGCAATACCAAGTCCCCTACCGGTAGAACAAGGCTTTATTACACAAGCAAAAAATGGTAAAATACCTCACCCATAATTGACTTAAACTGCAGCTCAAATTACCTCAATGTTAAAATGTCTCATTTTTTTCTACAAGATTCAAAGGAGATCTTTGCATGTGTCTTCTCCATATGGTCCAATGTTAAACTTTGTTCTCCGCTGGCGGCCATCTTGGATGAGGTGCAGACTTGGCAGGCATTTTTTTTAAAGAAGACCACTACAGGCCTATTGTGACCAAGACCAAGTAAGTTCAGAGAAGAAGGTCTTTGAATGTGTTTTCCCCATAGGGTCCAATGTTGAGCTTTGTCCACTACTTGCGGCCATCTTGGAATAGATGTAGACTTACCAGACACATTCTTCAATGGCAACCAACTATGGACAGTTGTCACCAAGTATGGTTCCAACTGGGCAAGTAGATTCGATGGTTTCCATGGTAATTGAAAGCTACACTATCTATTTCAACCCATTTCAGACCACCCTTCAAAAAACTTGGGCAGGGGTTCCCCTTGTAATCCAGGTAATACATATTGGTGAAATCAATACATTCCAAGTCCCTTTATACTAGTAATCTAGTTTACACATATTTCTGAAATTGTGAAGAAAAATATGTAGCAGTATACTTTTTTCACAGATTCAGTGTTCTGGTTTGGCTTCCATGGCGACTGAAAGCTCCACTATCCATTACAACCCATTTCAGACCACCATTCAAAAACAATTTGAGCGGGGTTCCCCTAAAATCCAGGTAATATGTATTGCTGAAATCAAAGCATTCCAAATCCCTTTTCAAACAAATAGCATGGGGGCCCTTATAATCTAGTTCATACATATTTCTGCAATCGTGAAGAAAAATATGTAGTGGAAAAACTTTTTTTTTCAAAGATTCAGTGTTCTGGTTTGGTTTCTATGGCAAATGAAAACTCCACTATCTATTACAACCCATATCAGACCACCATTGGGCAAAAAAAAAATTGGGATGGGTTCACCTTATTATCTAGGCAATTCATATTGCTAAAATTAGTAATTAATAAATTTGCACAAAATTAGAATACACATATGCATTTTTTTTCATCTAAGATTTTATTTTAACTGGACATTACAGAAGACGTTTAGAAATATTGAATACTTCCTCAAATTAAATTTATTACCTTCCTTTTTTTAATTTTGACTTTTTACTATATCCAATTACTAAGTTAATGGCACCCAAAAAAGTGTGTTGGTGTACACAATTAGAACTATTAAATGAATTGAACATGTGCTAGTAATAAACAGATTACTTTTATATGAACAATAAATCTTTATAGCTTTTTTGTTATCAAATAATACCAAACATGTGATTTTAGGCTTTTTCATGATCTTAATGAAATGTTTTGTTCTATTTTTAGAAGCTGTGACCTCGAACTTTGTCGCACAAAACTCAAAATCAAAAGGATTCCTCCTCTGATCATACGTCATGTCTATGCCAAGTTTCACTCAAATTTCTAACATGGTTATGGTTCTGGAGATATTGTGCGGAAACAGATAAAAAGACAAATTTTTGTTCTACTTTTAGCAGATTGTGACCTTGACCTGTGTTGCACAAACCTTCAAAATCATTAGCGTTCCGCCTCTAATCATAAGTCGTGTTTGTGCAAAGTTTCATTTAGATATGACATGTGGTTCTCAAGATATTATGCGGAAACCAACAGTTGACGCCCAGACACCCGGACACTCAGACACAATAATCAGTTTATAAGTTCAACTTTGTCGCAACTCGGCTAAAATGTAGTCCTTGACATACTGACATACTTATCATAAATTTTAGTTTAAATTTTTCCAGAGTCAACGATGATAGTTAGATCCAGAAATGGGCAGTATTTAGAATAATTGATTGCTTTATTAAGTTTCAGTTCTTGTGGGTAAATGAGATCGACAGTCTAAAAACTGGGAATTGTCAATAGTAAGGATATCGTCGATATACCTGCTAATTGAAATACGTTGATCACTGTTTTGTATGGTTCAATCCTGTAGTTTTTTTCATAAAGTCCCGTTCGTAACAGAACAGGAAAAGATCTGGAATTAGAGGTGCACAGTTTATACCCATGGGAATTCCAATGACCTGTTGATAGACGATGTTGCCGAAACGAACAAAAATGTTGTCTAGCAAAAGATTCAGTGCCTTAATCATGTCATCGCATGTCCAGGAACAATGATTTTTGTAAGTGTTAGGGAAGAATCCTTGCTTTTTATTACAACGGCAGTAGAATACCGAAGGAACAAGGGAAGCGAAGACTACAAAAATCGAAATCCGAAGACATGGCAAAAACGGCAACAGAGAAAAACAAAGACAAAACAAGGACGTGAGACAGCTACAAGCACGGAAATAAAAAGACGACATTAAAAACTAATTGTAGACCAGAAAATTTAAAAGACCATTTAATAAGTTGTCCCAATTTCAATTTAAATTAATTTATGTGGAAGGGTTGTATAAAGTGTAAGAAAAATCATAACTGTCAATAGACGAAACCGGTCTTTGTATTGATTTTAGTTTATCTAAAACTTCAATGGAATTTTTTACACTATGGTTCCAATTGTGCAAGTAGATTATATTTCAGTAGTTTTCATAGTAATTGAAGGCTCCTCTATCCATTACAACCCATTTCAGACCGCCATTCAAAAACAATTTGGGCAGGGGTTCCTCTTATAATCAAGGTAATACGTATTGCTGAAATGAAAGCATTCCAAATCCCCCTTTCAAAAAAGAAATTTGGTCGGGGTTCCCCCTTATAATCTAGTTCATACATATTTCTGAAATTGTGAAGCAGAATGAATTTTTTCATAGATTCAGTGTTCTAGTTTGGTTTCCATTCCAACTGAAAACTCCTCCATCCATTACAACCCATTTAAGACCACCATTCATAAAAATTTGGACATGGATTCCTTTTATTATCTAGGCAATTCATACTGCTAAATTAAATAATTAATCTTTGAGTCTCGAAAATTTACAAAAAAAAAATCAGAATACACAAATGTATTTTTTTCATCTAAGATTTTATTTTGACTTGACATTGCTGAAGACTTTTAGAAATATTGAATACTTCTTCAAATTCAATTTCTTACCTCCCTTTCTTTAATTTTGTCTTTTCATTATATCTTATTTCTAAGTTAATGACACCCAAAAAAGTGTGTTGGTGTAAATAGCTAGAACTATTAAATGAACTGAACATATTCTAGTTATATAAAGAGTACCACTGTTTGAACAATCAATCTTTTTTAGCTATTTCTGTAATCACATAATACCAAACATGTGATTTTATGCTTAATTTCCTGATTTTAATGAAATGTTTAATTTTGATCTATTTCAAGAAGTTGTGACCTTGACCTTTGTCGCAGAAATCTCAAAAAGGAAAAGATTCCTTCTCTGATCATAAGTCAAGTCTAAGCAAAGTTACATTCAGATATCACATGTGGTTCTCAAGATTTACTGAGATTTATCAGAATTAAATCGGACCGTATGAAGACTTAAGAAGTGACGGCTTTTGTCATCGCCCCATGGATTCTAAGTCGGATATATATAAGTATAGAACTCAGCAAAATGGAGTTGACAAAAGAGGACTTTTTGAATTTTCAAACAGATTTGTTTAGACTGTATCCTGTGTTTTTAGGCGTTTTTAGATTTTCTTGTTTTCTTTTCTTCATTTTCTTCATGCATTTGTAAAATGCCTTTCTTTCCACTTTTTATGTGATATCTTGATTAAAAAAAGAGCCAATAAAATGTCGGCCACGCCCTATGCAGTAAGTGCAGATATCACATGGCTTTTACAAATGAAAGTCGGATGAACCATGAACCGACATTTCTTTTTATGAAAATAATATACTCGCTTAAGGACATAATACCACATAATGGATATTAAAATACAACTTTCGAGTAAAATTATCTGATTGCTATATTTTCATTACTTATCTATCCCGGTAGAATTACCCGGACTTGAAATGGTTCACTTTGCTAATATTGAATTCGTTTGTGGTAACTATGGTTCTTACAAGGTTCATGCCGGTTCAATGTAGCTGAAATAGAATAACATGTAAGATACTTGACATTGACGGAGATTGACGGAACAGTGGCCCGACTGTCTGAAAATAATGTTTGATGTTTCAATTTTCCGAATATAAATCGGGTTTCCGGGCAGAACCGAGGTACTGGTCTACCGGTATGGTTCATACTTCACCAGCAGATGCATTACATAATTAAATTCAGCAGTTACAGTGCATCAGTTAATTTCTGCGAAAAAAAGGGGGGCATCTTCACAGTGTTTAATGAAAAAATGAAACTCGAATGTCAAACACTCTACATTTTTTCATGATCTAAGCCAATTTTACCAAAATGAATACATATTCATTGAAATTACTGGTGTACTAGAAGTATGAAAGAATCCTATTTAGCCATGGAGAATGAGAAAGCAATTGCAAAACTGTAGGAAAAAATACGGACGAGCAAGCATTTAGAGTCACTGGTCATTCGGCTATTCGGGTGAATTGTCCATTAATTTTGTTTTATATATGGCTACAACGATGATGGGTCCGTTAATTGGAGTTGGCCACGCGTCAGTTGAGAGTAAATTGCAATTTACGTCTTGAAATTTTGTGATAAATTCGATTTTAAGTTAACAAATAATCGTTATCTCACAAAATGCGTTTGTCTACCAGTACCATTATCATTACGCTAGCCGGTTTAAGGTTGAATTTTGACCCCGTTGAAAATTGATCCCAAAGCCATTGAATTTTGATCAGCTTAATATTCAACGGGCTAATTGTCAGAGTTTATTTTTTTCAATTTGAAAACCCATGGATGCGTTGAATACTAACCATCGTGGAAAAATGACCACTCAAAAAAAAAGGGGGGGGGAGGAAAAAAAATCATATGAGAAATACAAAACTGGAAGTGTAAAAAATCTGAAAGTTTGTACAGGATGTGCAAATCTCAAATTCAGGTTAGGACTTCTATATGGAACTAATTTGGAAGAATTTTCTGTTTGCAAACAAACCTTTTTGATGATAGAGTATATTTTACTTTAGTACATTTATTGGTTTCATTGCTGATTTTTGTTATATTTTCAATATGAGCTGACCAAATACCAACAGAAGAAAATTTTATTCCCAAATGTTTATCACACTCGATAATTTCATCTGTTTAAGTCCCACAAACGAAGTGTGGAGACTTATAGTTCTTGTTCCGTTTCGTATTATTTTTTCTTCTTCTTCCTCTTTCTTTATTTCTATTTCTTCTCCTGTAAGTTTGTCCGTCCTCGTTCCCAGCCACATTACCAGTGATAAGGGGTCATGTGTAGATGTGCAATCTGGTCTTGAGATTTTCACAATGGTATAGCCGTTGCCATGGCCATGGAAACGGAAAAAAGTGGGAAAACTAAAAGTGCTCCAAATTCGATGAAAATTTTTACAGAAAGATTGTACAACTTGTATGGAATAAAATTTTGGTCATTTTTTTTCAAAATTGCGGCCGTTGCGATGGAAATGGAAAAAGCGAGAAAATTCAAAATTCTTAAAATTGCATGAAATTTAAAAAGAAGCTTGTTTAGGGAAAGAAGAACTTATTCTTGGGTTAAAATTTTCCAAAATAGCAACAGTTACCATAGAAGTGGAAAATGGTAGGAAATCGAAAGCAGTGCAAGTTCGGTGAATTATTACAAAAATGTAATAAAACAAACTTATTTGGAGGCTTAAAATGTCACAAATGACGGTTGTTACTAAGGCAAAGGTATACATTTGGGGGAATTGGAAGCGTTTCAATCTTTCCAATAAACGGCGAAAAACGTTTTCATCCCGTTTATTTCTATTCACATGTTGTAAATGATATCCCTTAATAGAACAGGCATTTGCTGAATATATGGAAAAGTTCAATATTCTGCATAGCTACCTAATAAATGTGGCACATTTGATTAGAATTAATTATGATAAGACATCGAAAGTCATTTTGCCAGCATTCCTACAAGGAATTGCATTGTTTCTTTTTTTTTTTTGGTCAGATGTGCAAGAATAATGCGCAGTTTTAAACTCCTTAATGCCTTAATTTGTCTTCAAATCTCTATTTATTTTCTTCTCCAGTCAAGAGCAATAGAGGTCTGGTGATCCGCATGGATGACCTCCGCTAGTACTCTAGGGCCCTTGACTGTGCTAGGAAAGTTGAAAAATACAACAGCTTCATGTATAGATACTGTTACTTTAGCTCTCTTCTAATATAATAAGAAACTATTATTTTGTCACCTCTTTACATAGTCACCTTGTGTAAAAACCAAGCTTTAAAAATAATACAAATGTATAAAAAAATTTATTTTCATTATTATTTTTTTTAATCATTTCGTCAATTCTCTTTAGTCAGCGTAATGAAAAACAGAGTTTAGACTTTTCTCCCCTGTGTACAATGTGTGGTGGGTTAGCGGGAAAATTCAAAACTGAAAGTGACAGTTACAATCTTCCACTTTAAATCTTAGCACCCAATCGTCGTGGCCAGTGGCAAGGTATACTTTTATTGCAATGATTTGCAACTTAAAACCAACATAATGCATGATATGTTAATGACATTTGAATGTAAGTCTTAATTTATATTTTTTAGAATTTTCCAAAAAATGTGTAATTAACAAAAAAGACACTACTAAGTAAGAAATAACAAAATATCGAAGTTACTGTAAATTTACTTTCTGAATATGCGCATTTCGACAACTTATGTCTCTTCAGTGCAGATCAAATCAAAACATTTGGAAATCCATAAATCGGAAAATGTGTAAAAGCTGATAGAGAACAAATTACCAATAGGATCTAGATAGAAAAGCCAAAATCAGCTAAGGACAGAGCTATGCAAGTGGGAGATAACAGAATTTTTCTAAATTTAGATACTGCAAATTTTCAAATTAAATCGACCGAAGGTTGGTGAATACCCTCGTTGACTAACAGTCCACCAGCAGAGGCATCGGCCCAGTGGTAAAAATAGTAAACTTACAGGAAGGTTTATGATTTCGGCTTCAATATTATATCAATTGCAGAAAATGTCCCTTTTGCCATCTGCTTTTACTCAAATTACAGGAAGTTAAATGATTACGGGCTTCGATATTATATCGATTACAGAAATTGTCCCTTTTTTCATGTATTTATAGTCAAATTGCAGGAAGTTTCATGATAACGGCCATCAATATTATATCGAATACAGAAAATGTCCCTTTTGCCATATGTTTTCAGTCAAATTACGTCAAGTTTCATGATTACGGGCATTAATATTATATCGATTGCAGAATATGTCCCTTTTGCCATCAGTTTTTAGTAAAATTACAGGAAGTTTCATGATTGCAGGCTTCGGTATTAGATCGATGAAGAAAATAACCCTTTTGCCATCTGTTTTTAGTCAATTACAGGAAGTTTCATGATTGCGGACATGGATTTTATGTTGATTGCAGAAAGTGCCCTTTTTGACATATGAAATCGGGAACATTTAATACAGGAGTCTGTTTTTTATTACAGTGTGGAGTTGGTAAAACAAATCCCCGTGGTAGAGATGTATGCTCTTAATTTTTCTTAGATATGGTGTACTTGTATATGAGATAATACTTTGTTCAATTACTATTATCTAAATTTATGAAAATTCTAAAACCGAAGGATTTACTCCCACCATCGTAGTTTTTGTCCTTAGCTATGTTTGATATTACTGGTTATTCGGATTTCGTTTGGTTTTATGCATTTCATCATTTTTTGAAATGATGGATTTCCTTTGTTTTGGGTTCTAGTGCTGCTGGTGAGGAATAAATTTCTGTAATGGCCATACAGCTAGTTAAAATTATTGCAGTTGGAGTTAACATATGTTTTATGGTCTCATGTTCATTTACTCTATATCCTTTCGTAAAATATTTATTAAAAGAAGTTTGTCTTTTATTGCAGTTTGGAGTTGGTAATACAATTCCCCATGGTAGAGATGTATGCTCTTTATTTTTCTTAGATATGGTGTACTTGTACTTGAGATAATATCCATATATAATGAACATTTTGTTCAATTACTATTATCTAAATTTATGTAAATTCTAAAACCGAAGGATTAACTCCCACCATCGTAGTTTTGTCCTTAGCTAATTTGATTTTACAGATTATTCGGATTTCGTTTGGTTTTATGCATTTTACCATTTTTGAAATTATGGATTTCCTTCGTTTGGGTTTTAGTGCTGCTGATGAGGAATATATTTCCGAAATGGCCATACAGCTCATTAAAATTATTGCAGTTGGAGTTAACATATGTGTTATGGTCTCATGTTCAGTTACTCCATATCCTTTCGTAAAATATATGATTTTGGTAATATTACAGGAAATTTCAAAATTGTGGGCATAAATCTAATATAGAATGCAGAAACCTTTTGTCATATGTTTGGAGTCAAATTACAGGGGGTTTCACTATTGCATGAATTAATATTATAGCCATTGCAGAAAATGTCCCTTTTGCCATCTGTTTATAGTCAAATTACAGGAAGTTTCATGATTGTGGTCATGGATTTTATGTCGATTGCATAAAATACCCCTTTTGACATATGATTTTGGTAAAATTAAAAGAAGTTTCAAGATATTATATTGAATATACAAAATGTCCTTTTGTCATATGTTTTTAGTCAAATTGCAGTGAGTTTTACGATTGTGGGCATTAATATTATATCGATTGAAGGAAATGTCCCTTTTGCCATCTGTTTTGAGTCAAATTACAGAAGTTTCATGATTGCGGGCTTCGATATATTTTATTTAATGCATAAATTATCCCCTTTTCCGTGTATTTGTAGTTAAATTACAGCAAGTTTCATGATCATTGGCATCAGTATTATATCGAATACAGAAAATGTCCCTTTTGTCATGTTTTCAGTTAAATTACAGGAAGTTTCATGATTACGGGCATTAATATTATATCGATTTCAGAAAATGATCCTTTTGCCGTCTGTTTTAGTCAAATTACAGGAAGGTTCATGGTTGCGGGCTTTAATATTATATAGATTGCAGAAATCTCCCTTTTGCCGTGTGTTTTTAGTAAAATTACAGGAAGTTTATCGATTAGGGACATGATCGATTGCATAAAATGCCATTTTTGACATACGATTTTGGTAAAAAAATTCAAGATTGCGGGCATCAATATTATATCGAATACAGAAACCTTTTGTCATAGAGCCGTTCTAGAACAGCTAGATAATTAATAATAATAATAATAATAAGACCATCGGTATACATGATAGGTTTTCTGTATTAATCAATACTACAGGTAGGTCAATATCCAACGTTGAAAAATGACCAGTGGGCCAGTTTTCATATAAATGAATGATGATAGCAGTTTTACAATACCATGATAAGTTTGTGTCGTTTACAACAAACAGCATAGTTACATCTTTTTTAAGCTTACCTGGCTACCGTCTGTCCCCCGTTGATCTTTTCCTTAAAAGAACATTTTCTTGAGAACAACTGAATTTATTTGAACAACACTTTGCATGGAATATTCTTATGAATTCCAGATCTGACTTCAGTATTGTCATCCAACATGGCTGCCATTGTTTAATATCAAACTCTATGGAAAGCACATTCAAAATCTTTTTAACGCAAATAACTAGTTAGAACCAAGCTTATTCACAATGTATCATAGATTGTTCCCTTGAAACCAAGTGTTCTGCAGGTCTGCACCATTGTCCAATATGGATACCATTGGGAAACAAAACTTAATATTGGACCGCTTTCAAAAATAATCTCTTCTAAAACCATTTATGCCAATTTGAGATGAACTTTACAACTATTTCAATTTATTGTCTTGTAAAAATGCAGATCTGCTCATTATTCAAGATGGCGGCCGGTGGGGAAAATAATTCAAAATTGGATCCTTCAATATAAATGTTTCTTAATATAGTCTGAAAATGAGACTCCTTATAGAGGTTGTATTGACTGATTTTATTGGGCATGGCCCAGGTGAACGATGCAGGCTCTTTAGGGCTTTTTCCGTGTTGCCTGCTGTTAGCAGAGTCGACACGTAGGGATTACTATATCCTTCGTCTAACGTAGTCATCCTGGTCGCCCTCCATCGTCTGTCGTTTGTTTTATTTTATTATTACTTTTATATCCACAACTCCTTCAAATGGCTGGTCCGATTCTAATCGAACGCTCAGGATAAATCGTTCAATTGATGTAGTTATGCATCTGATACTTAGAATTTTGGTTTCACAGATTTTAGAGGTTCACGGAATGGTTCATTTTTGTTAACTCACAAATCCATCACCACTATAAGAACCAAACTTTCAGTATATGCTGTTTATCAGATCTGGTTATGCACATTGCACTTGAAATTTTGATTTTACAGATTTTAGAGGTTAGCCAAACCAACCTAGCTCATTTGTTTATTCAGTTTGTTAATCTGAATAAGTCCTTCAAAAATATAATTGATATGCTTAACAAATTCGCAGGATATGTTTTTCTTCCACCCAAGGACTTTTGTGGTCAAGTTTAGTTTTAATTTGATTAGTGGTTTGAGAGACCTAATTCTTTTACTGGAATCTAATGTAAACCATTTACCATGTTCCCACTGGGGACCATCTTAAATGAAGAACGCATCTGCTGTATACCTTACTTGTAGGGACCAGCTAAAGACCATTGTGACTAAGTTTGGTTATAATTGGGCTACTAGCTTCCGAAAAAATCTTTAAATGTGTTTTCCATATGGTCAAATGTTAAATAATGTCACTGCTGGCAGCCATATCTGATGAGGTCTGGACCTCCCGGATGCCTCTATTGGAAGGTATTATCAAAGTACTACTACATATTCTAATTTGACATGTTGTTTCTGAGAAGAAATCTATGAATGTGTTATCATATGGACGGATTTCAGACCATTTTTCAAAAAATAATTTGGGCAGGGGTTCCCTGATAATCTACATAATAAATACTGCTCAAATTAAAACATTACTAGGCCGTATAAAAAATATTTGGACAGGGGTTCTCCCTATTAAATAGTGTTTACATATTGCTGAAAAAAACATAAAATTTAACAGAATACTGTTTTTTCTCTAAAATTTCAGTTTGTTTTTTTTTTGTTTGGTTTTCATGGTAACTGAAAGCTTTAGCATCCATCATAAGGCATATCAGACTACTATTCAAAAAGATTTGGACAGCAGTTCAACTTATAACCTGGGAAATATATATAGCTGAAATTAAAAAATTCCGAGCCCCCTTCTCAAAAAATTGGCGGGGGTTCCTCCTTTAATTTATTGTATACATATTAGACGTTTACATTAAGTTTATTACCTCTCTTACTTTTATTATCTCCCTTTCTAAAATTATTATTTTCATTATATCTTATTTTCAAATTAAAGGCGATCCGAAAAAGTGTTTTGATGCATATAATTAGAACCATTTAATGTATAGTACAATATATCTTTATGAACAATAAAACGTTAGCAACCATTTTTGCTATTTAATCATACCAACTTGTGATTTTAGGCTTGAATGTGTTTTAACATTTAACCGGAGTTCCTCCTGTGATTTATTGTATACATATTAGAGTTTTACCTCTCTTACGTTTATTATCTCTATTTCTAAAATTATTATTTTCATTATATCTTATTTTCAAATTAAAGGCGATCCGAAAAAGTGTTTTGATGCATATAATTAGAACCATTTAATATATAGTACAAGTTGCAGTATTAAAAACAATATTTCTTTATGAACAATAAAACTTTAGCAACTATTTTTGTTTTTAAATCATACCAACATGTGATTTTAGGCTTGAATGTGTTTTAACATTTAACCATAGGGTGTTTCCTGGCTGTGGTCATCAAAGGACAATTTTGATTAATTTTGGTTCTAATTGTACCAGTAGTTTCTTAAAAGAAGATCTTTGAATGTGTGTTCCATAGGGCCCAATGTTAAGAATATGTTCCCCACAGGCAGCCATCTTGGATGAGGTACGAACCTGCCGTATACCTTTTTTCAAAGATACCATCTAAGGACAATTGTGTCTAAATTTGGTTACAACTGAACTGATAGTTTCTGAGACCAAAATCAGTAAATGTCTTTTTCCATACGGTTAAATGTTAAATTGATGTTCCCCGTTGGCGGCCATCTTGGATGAGGTACGGACCTGCCGGTTACCTTTTTCTTTGAAAGGACCCTCTAAGGACCATTGTGACTAAGATTGGTACTAAGATTGGACTAGTAGTTTCTGCGAAAAAGATCTTTGAATGTCTTTTCCAGGGGGTCCAATGCCTGTTTGCGGCAATCTTGGATAAAGTATTAACCTACCACATACCTTCTTTGGAAGGGACCATCTAAGGGCCATTGTGCCGAGGTTTGGCCATAATTTCACTAATAGTTTCTGAGAAAATCTTTGAATGTCTTTTCCATAGTGTTCCATGTTAAAACTGTGTTCCCCGAACTGATAGTTTCGTGGAAGATCTTTGAATGTTTTTTCCATAGGGTCCAATGTAAAGGCTGTGTTCTCCGCTAGCGGTAATCTTGGATGAGGTGATGGACCTGCCGGAAACAATTTTTAAAGGGTCAATCTAAGAACTATAGTGGCCAAATTTCTTTCCAATTGGCCCAGTGGTTTCAGAGGAGAAGAACTTTGAATGAAAAGTTTAAGGCGGGCGGACGGCTGACACTGGACGCCAAGTGATGGCAATAGCTTACCCTGGCATAGACAGGTTAGCTAAAAAAAAAACCTATAACCTGAATCATCCATGCATGTAATGCAAGTCAAAGTGTCATAATTTTTATCAGAAACCTAATGACTGTCCGAAAGACGCATCTACTGAGGAAAACTTATTCATTTATCTGTTCTAGTATCTAAGATCTGGGCTTAATCAAAAGTTTAAATCTGAGTCACTCATGCATGAAATGTAGGTCGAGGAAGGGCCACCTGTAGTCAAAATTTCATTTATCTATTACTTGTGATTCAAAAGATATATAAGGGCATTTACTTTGTTACGGATGAATGAATGGGCATTAGGCAAGTACAATAGGAAAATACGAAAGGATATGGAGTGAATATACATGTAACAAAAATGTACACGATACATAGAAAACTCAAGTTTATCAAGGACAGGGCTTCTACAAAGAAAAAATACTAAGAACTTGCAATTGATATCTCGTTTATTTATTAACATACAAATTCATTTAAATTTATTACTTCTGAAGAAGTGAGTTAATAGTTTACATAGTGTTCTGACTGTTTACATATAATTTTTAAAGCGCTGAAAAATGACCCGCTTCCAGGTCAGTATTTTATGATAAAGGTCAGAATTCAACAGAACTGGTCAAAATTCAATGGCTTTGGGGTCAATTTTCAAAATTGAAAATTGACCAAAAGGTCAATTTCTAACGGGGTCAAAATTCAACTTTACACCGGTTATCTGTCACCGTTTTCAACATACGTTTCAAAATATTGTCAGAAACTCAAAAGGCGATGATGTACTCTAGTACAATTTCAATAACAAATTTTGCAAATATCAATTACAAAAGGAAATTGAAAGAAAGGCGACAGAAAAGACCCAAAACATGTATTTTGGCGAATACCCTGACGGTTATGATATATGATTTACTTACTTTCTTGAAAATGAGTGTGTATGTGTAGATACTGCATGGGCGGAGCCAAATTAAACTAACGAGAAAGCTCTCCTTTCGAGTTGGTTTGGACTCATTCCATGCTGTATCTACACATACACAATTCTTTTCATTATAGTAAGTCACATGTGCCATGGTTCATTCGACATCATGAAATTCTGTTTTGTATATAAAAGGTTCTAATATGGACGTTGATTTTTTTTATATTGATTCCTAATTGGACTTGTCAATCCACGATATAAAACTTTCTCAAGATTCTGTTGTTATAGAAAAAAACAGCACAAAGGTTTTGAAAATTGGATGATTTATCCTTAACTGATCTCCGGCTTTGGATAAATATGACATTGATATGGAAATTGATAGTGGAGCATTCGACCATATCAATTTTGGATTATTAGAACGAAACCCGAGATAGATAATGACCAAAATTGACAGTATCTTAAGTTTTGTAGAGCTAGCAAAAAATAGTGATAAAACCTTGTTATAAAACTTTGAAAGTAAGAGGTTCAGTTAATTGCTGCCGAAAATCTATCTAACGCGCTCTACCTGTTGAAATGTTTGTACCAAGTCTAGACCATTGCTATTTTTTTTAACTACATTGCAAATATGATATTGAAAAAGTCAACTAAGTGGCAAAACTTTAATTGAATCGAAATTAAGATTTACATCCCACGCTAACATTCTGTTTTAGATCCATCACCTTAAGACTACAGTTCAAACGGAAAATGTTACATTTGTATACAATGTGTCTTTTTGACGACCGCAGATGAGTTTTAGAATGTAAGCTTTGGGTGTAAACTTTTAACTTCGGTTCAGTAAAACTTTTGCCACTTGGTTGACCTTAGCAATATATATCCGAAGTCTTTGGCCTGCAACTAATTCGGTTTTATTTACTCAGAGCATGAAATAATGCCAAATATTGATTTTCAATAATTATACATTCTTTTCATTGATGTTAAGCATCTTTCCAGAAAGAAATAACACCAAAAATGCCCATTTAGGGTCGAATCAATTAATGTGTCCCCACCTGACTTTCTTGACGGGGTGAAATGACGCGATATTGTGACTAATTTGTTATTGTTTCTACATCAGCTGACAATTTCTTTTGTAAGATGACAAAAAAGCAATAATGCGTATGAATCTATACAGTGTTAAGACTGGTTGTTCCTTTCAGTTTTTATGACAATGTGTTCCGTTTACACAGAAGCTGGCAAAAGATATACTCGTCACAAACACAAAAATGAATCGGTTCTATGCATAGCTCTGTCCTTAGCTAAATTTTGGCTTTTCTATTAAGATCATTTTGGTTGTTTGTTCTTTATCAGCTTTAACATGTTTTCGGTTAATGGACTTCAAAATGTTTTGTTTTGATGTGCACTGATGAGACATAAGTTGTCGAAATGCGCATATGCAGAAAATGAATTACCGGTAACTTCGGTATTTTGATATTCTTTTCAATTCATTGTGTCACATATTTTCGGAAAACTGGGCGTTTTCTTCGAGATGCTTTCTTTCAATTAAGGATGAATGTTTTTTTGTTTTTTTTTACAGGATACAAATTAAAAAAAAAAACATGTTAAATATAGATTATAAGCGAAATGCGATCTTGACACATAGCAAGGAAACAGTCCATACCAATACTTTTTTTTATATATCATAAACATTTTTTTTTCAGGAGGTCTGATTCGAAGATATGTAAGTGCCAAGACTATAAAATAATAGCCATTACTGAGATTGATCAGAATTAGATCGGAGCGTATGAAGACTTAAGAAGTGACGGCTTTTGTCATCGCCCGATGGATTCTAAGTCCGATATAAAGTATAGAGCTCATCTAAATGGAGTTGACAAAAGAGGACTTTTTGAGTTTTCAAACAGATTTGTTTAGACTGTATCCTGTGTTTTAGGCGTTTTTAGATTTTCTTGTTTTCTTTTCTTCATTTTCTTCATGCATTTGTAAAATGCCTTTCTTTCCACTTTTTATGTGATATCTTGATTAAAAAAAAAGAGCCAATGAAATGTCGGTCACGCCCTATGCAGTATGTAAAGATATCACATGGCTTTTACAAAAGAAAGTCGGATGAACCATGAACCGACATTTGTTTTTTATGAAAATAATATAGTCGCTTAAGGACATAATACCACATAATGGATATTAAAATACAACTTTCGAGTAGACAATTATCTGATTGCTATATTTTCATTTCTTATCTATCCCGGTAGAATTACCCGGACTTGAAATTAGGTCGTTATAAAATGGTTCACTTTGCTGACATTGAAATGTTGAACTGAAAAATTAAACATAACATTTCTTCCAAACATTTCTTGAAAACGTCTAAAATTATGTACTTTTTAATATAATGGTTTTTCCATAAATATGCACTTACTAATACACGCATTCGGGTAAAGAATTTCAAACTGTTTCTAGGATTGGCATTGAATTCTTTTGTTGTCACTGTGGTTCTTGAAAAGTTCATGCCAGTTAAAAATAACATGTAAGATTCTTGAACGTGATGGAAATTGACGGAACAGTGGCCCGACTGGCTGAAAATAATGCTTTATGTTTCAATTTTCCAAATTTCGGGATGGTGCATACTTTCACTAGGAGATGCAATACATTATTAAATGCAGTAGTTACTGTGCATCAGTTAATTTCTGCCAAGGGGAGGGGTGGGGCTATCTCCATAGTGTTAAATGAAAAAATGAAACTCGAATGTCCATCACTTTACAATTGTTTCATGATAGTAGCCAATTCTACCAAAATACCTACATATTCATTGAACTTACTGGTATACTAGTAGTATGAAAGAAAAGAAATCTATCTAGACAGGGAGAATGAGAAAGCAATTGCAAAATTATTGGAAAAAATATAGACGAGCAAGCGTTTAGAGTATAGACTATAACACACATTCAGCTAATCGGGTGAATTGTCCATTAATTTTGTTTTTTATATGGGGCTACAACGATGATGGGTCCGTTAATTGGAGTTGGCTTTGCGGCAGTTGAGAGTAAATTGCAATTTATGCCTTGAAATTTTGTAATAAATTCGATTTTAAGTTTACAAATAATCGTTATCTTACAAAATGCGTTTGTCTAGCAGTGTTATTATTATTACGTTAGCGTATACTGTCACCATTTTTTGAACATGATTTTCAAAATATTGTCAGAAAACTCTAAAAGTGATAATGTACCCTAGTACAATTTTAATAACAAATGTTGCAAATATCAATCAGAAAAGGATATTGTGAGAAAGGCGAAGATAAAGACCATGATATACCGGTATCTGTTTAATTACACCAAATGACTATCATTTAAACACACAGATGATTTCGGGACAAATACCACTGTAAAGGGGTATTTGCCAAAAAATACAATGGCTATTAACCAATTAGAATGCAGCTTATACTTACATAAAGTGTAATTATAAGAGACATTTTGTATACTCGCTTAAGGACATAATACCACATAATGGATATTAAAATACAACTTTCGTGTAAACGATTTTCTGATTGGGGAATATTTTTCAAGAATTATGTACCCAGACTTGAAATTAGGTCGTTGCAGAATTGTCCACTTTGCTGACATTGAAATGTTCAACTAAAAAATTAAACATAACATTTCTTTCAAATGGCATTGAATTGTTTTGTTGTCACTTTGGTTCTTACAAGGTTCAGGCCGGTTCAATATAACTAAAATAGAGTGACATGTTAGATACTTGACATTGATGGAGATTGAGGAACAGTAGCCCGACAGGCTGAAAATAATGTTTCATGTTTCAATTTCCAAATATTAATCGGGTTTTCGGGCCTGAACCGAGGTACTGATCTACCGGGATGGTGCATACTTTCACCAGCAGATGCAATCCATTATTAAATGCAGCAGTAACTATGCATCAGTTAATTTCTACGGGGGGAGGGGGCTATCTTCACAAAAAATGACACTCGAATGTCCAACACTCTGCAATTGTTTCATGATATTAAACTCTTGTTTCACCTCCCTTAGATAATGGATTTTGCATTCTCCTGACTGCATTTCTGTATATTCTGGCTCAAAATTTTGCATGACTATGTAAAAATACCGTACACTTCTAAATTCGGTAATTACTTATAAACAAGTCATATACTTTTGAGGAAAAACAACTTTTAAAAAATCTCTATTATGTTTAAATGAAAAATATTTACCGCGCGAGATTGTCACCGAGAATGGACTAATCTGACATGGGTAATATCATTTTTTACCTGTCGACAGGTAATCTAGTGTTAACAAAATGAATATTGCCTATCGCTTAAATTTACCTGCCTGTTCACCCTTAAAATAGAAACATCCAACACTTAAGAATTTTTAACATTACTTGCAAAAACAAGAAAAATTCAACTATTTACAAGTCTGTAATCGCAACAGTGTCATTTTTCAGTTATGTATGGTCATTTTTGATGTACATGCAAAAATTTAGAAAAATTAATGTTCAAATAAAGCAAAAATCGTAAAATTTCCATTATCTAAAGGAAGTGAAACAGACTTTAGCCATTTTTACCGAAATACCTACGTGTGCATTAAAATTACTGGTATACTAGAAGTATGAAAGAAACCTATTTGGCCGTGGAGAATGAGAAAGCAATTGCAAAACTGTTAAAAAAAACATGGGAGCAAGCATCTAGACGTATAGACCATAACACACTAGTCATTCGGCTAATCGGGCGAATTGTCCGTTAATTTTATTTTATATGTGGCTATAACGATGATGGGTCCGTTAATTGGAGTTGGCTGCGTGTCAGTTGAAAGTAAATTGAACTTCGTGTCATGAAATTTTGTGGTAAATTCGATTTTAAGTTTACAAATAATCATTATCTCACAAAACTGGTTTGTCTACCAGTGCGATTGTCATTACGCTAGCGTATATTGTCACTGTTTTCAACATACGTTTCAAATTATTGTCAGAAAACTCAAAAGGCGATGATGTACCCTAGTACAATTTTAATAACATTTTTTGCAAATATTAATCAGAAAAGGATATTGTTAGAAAAGCGAGAGAAAAGACCTTAGACTTTTATTTTTGGCAAATACCCTGATGGTTGTGATATATCTGTTTAATTACATCGAATGTCTCTATCATAAAGCGCACAGATGACTCCAGGACAAATACCACGGTAAAGGGGTATTTGTACTGGAGACGGTTATCTGAGTTTTAGAACTCGCTCCTGATCCATTTGCCTGCATTTGGAAAATAAAATAAGATTAAATTATAATCTAAGTGTGAAAGACGCTAGGAAATCAGTTTGGTAATACAGGAAACGTAAGTCAGTAACTGTATTAGTTCTAAAAATTCTATTGAAGTTTTAGATAAATTACAATCTATAGATAGACCAGTTTCATCTATTGACAGTTATGATTTTTCTACACTTTAACAACCCTTCCACATAATTTGATTAAATTTAAATTGGGTGAACTTATTAAATGGTCTTTTGAATTTTCGGGTCTTCAGTTTATTTGCTGCAACAAAAAGCAAGGATTCTTCTCCAATATCTCTTACAACAATTATTGCTCCTGGACATGTGATGATATGATTAAGGCGCTGAATCTCTTGCTAGAAAACATTTATGTTCGTTTCGGCACCATTGTGTATCATCAGGTCATTGGAATCCCCATGGGTACTAATTGTGCACCTCTCATTGCAGATCTTTTTCTGTTCTGTTACGAACGGGAATTCATGAAGAAATTACAAAATGGAACTGTACCAAATAGTGATAAACTTATTTCTATTTTCAATAATAATAGCAGATATATTGACGATATCCTTACTACTGACAATCCCCAGTTTTTAGCTTATGTTGACACCATTTACCCACAACAACTGAAACTAAATAAGACAAACAATGATTCTAAATACTGCCCTTTTCTGGATCTAAGTATCACCATTGACTCTGGTAAAATAAAAACTAAAGTTTATGATAAAAGGGATGATTTTGATTTTACTATTATTAATTTCCCCTTTCTTGGCCGCGACGTTCCCCTAGCTCCTTCCTATGGGGTGTATATATCTCAACTTGTACGATTCGCTCGCATTTGTTCCACCCTTGATGATTTTAATGAGCGTAACCTTACTCTCACATCCAAACTTTTATAACAGGGTTACAGATTTCATAAATTATTAAATACTTTTAAGAAGTTTTACAGAAGATATGAACATTTGATTACTAGATATGATGTGACAGGCAAACAGCTAATTACAAAGGGCAGTTCTCATCCTCGATTTTATGGAAATGTTGTTAAAAATGTCAAAAACTGATAAATAATCCAGAAAGACTGGGATGTAACTTACATTCTTTACGTATTAGTGGATATCGACGAGATATTCTGAACAAATCCGTTAAATTGGCTTTGGATTCCAGTGACCTGAAGACTTTACATATATACTGGCCTCTCACTGATACTGCCGATGTCTACTGAAATACATGAAGAATTTTTACCAAACCCGTCGGGGAGTTTTGAGTTTGATTTTTCTTCCGTAGTGCGACAGTGTTTTACCAGCAGACTAGATTCCTTGTTTAGCGGCGAGCACTCTTTGACCCTTCTTTCAAAATTACGTTTTGTCATATGCTTTTTCTGTTCCAAGATAGTGGTCATTGAGTTAGTAGTCTACCTGCATTGGGTTTTATTCGCATGTTTATGATACTATAGGGAAACGGGATAGAGAGAGGGGAGGTTTGGGTACCCATAAACCGGTTTAACCCTACCACTGGCTTTTGCTAGTGCCGGTACCAAGTCCGGCTATCCCGAGTTCCTATCGTTATTTATGTCTGTCTCTTGTTTTCATTTTTGGTTTTTCTGGTGAGGCTTGCTTGTAAATTGTGGCATGTGATTGTAGTTCCTGGCCATTGTAGGTGTTTGCTGTTTTCTCGTTTTTGTAATTAGTAACGGAAGCAGTGGAGGATCCGGGGCTTCCCCTTAGGTTAGGCAATATTTAAAATTCCTGGGATTAAAAAAAATGAGTTCCGGACCTCTTCTTTCGGGCAAATTCTGGATCCGCAAGTGTGAAGTGTTCTGCTTGAACACAATGCTGAATGTTGAAATGTTGAAGTATATCACTAAGCAGGGTACTCATGTTGGGCTTAGAATGCTGGTTAATTATTGTATACAGTGCTTTTGTGACTTGGCCTAATATTAAGTTTTGTAAAAATGATAAAAATAGTGTGAAATGCAAGACTTGTTGAAAATATATGAAAAAAAATACCGAAATAAGAACTGACAAATGATTCTTGGAACAAATCACTCGCTCAAGGAGTGCAACGAAGCCTCAGTATTTTTAAGTGGTTATAATTTGGATAAAAACAGTAAATTTGTATAACATCCAAGGTAAAATTTTCATGTCAGACAAGTCTGACTATCGGACTTAATTGTGAATATCTTAATTTTCATAGCTACAATTATTAACTTATAGTATAGGACTATATCAGTATAGAAGTGACAGACCAAGATGAAATACATACAATGTGATCCAAACAACACACAAGGGCCACAGTATAATGCATCTTTTAACCAGGGATTCTCTAAAATGGTCCATGTCAGTTGGCAAGAACGTCATGTTCTACCAAGTATGGTTCTGAAAGTAAATATTTTCATTAGAAAATAGGAAGCGGGAACTGAAAACAATGGGGGGGGGGACAAACAATTAGAGAAAACAGGGATTATACTTTGAAAAACTTTAGGGAAGCGAGAATTCATTCCTGTGATATTCTTATAATATTATGCAGTATTAGACAAGTATATGATTTGCTTATCATATGTTATGAAATTTTGACATGAAGTAATTCGGTAGAGTCGGGACTAAGTGATAACTCAACTTTTCATTCGTTATGCACTAAACACCCGGCCGTGACAAATTGCGCTGTGGGATTATGTTAGTTTTGTCACACGCACATTCACCCCACTAGCCGAATCTTTTTATATTTGAAGTCGTATTATCTTAAATAT
Source organism: Modiolus philippinarum (assembly GCA_002080025.1). Taxonomy (NCBI): domain Eukaryota; kingdom Metazoa; phylum Mollusca; class Bivalvia; order Mytilida; family Modiolidae; genus Modiolus; species Modiolus philippinarum. The sequence continues at coordinate 177,181 of MJUU01010890.1, forward strand.
TATTCGGACTTAAATTTGGTAGAATTGGACATAATCAAACGGTAGAATTATGACTTTACAACCTAATTATTGTATTATGACCCGAGGAAGGGGATGGGTGTGCTCCGATGATATATCACGGGGTACAGTTATCTAAAACGTAAATTTTTCAGAATCTGAGAGAATATTTTTGTAAATTTATTTTATGTCGGTTGAAATTGTATCTGTGACTAGTTCTGTATAGGATTACAATCAATTGCACTTTTCAATGTTGATAATTTAGAATACCGTAACGGGAAATTAAATTTTGGATCTTCCCATTTTGTTGTTAAAAGTTGAATTTTAACATCAAGTTTATTCAAATCGTCAATGAAAAGCTGTCCAATGTCAGGGTAGCTAGACCGTGCTGCTTTTATTTTTTTTTTAATTATTATTATTTGTTTTTTTGACAAAACGATGTTGAAGCCTTGGCTTCCGGGCTTCCGCCTAGCTACGCCACTGACGTTGAAACATAAGTTGTTTTAAATTATATTTTATAATTCTAGGTAATATGTTTGAACATTTGCACATTTGATCTGAACACTTAGTACATTACTGCAGTTAATAAATATTGATAAAGTATACTCAACGGGTGGGGTAAATCACTCAGATGCAGATTCTCAAAAACTCTAAATGTTTAGTTATTTAAATACAAATGCATCTAGCTTCTACAGTACTTTTAATAATTACAAAAGTGTTACAACATTCAAACTTCTCTTCCTGATGATGAAATTAGAGCCAGTTAATCCGGGATTTCATAAATCAGTTTTTTTTTCAAAGAGTGAACATATTTTGTACTAGGTATAGAAAGGGCTTATTTAAAAAAAACAAAAAAACATTTAATTACAGAGATTCCAGAAAGGTATAGAGGAGGATGTCACAAGTTTAATTTGTAACTTGCAACATATTTGTCGAATTTCTGCAGACAAAAGAAATACCCATGCGGATTAATTGGGGCTACTATTAGCCGATTCTTTCCTTTATTCGTATGAAGCCAGGTTCATACAAGGGCTAGTAAATGTCAAAGTAAACTAGCCTAGTAATTCAATTTTAGTTTCCGTGAAAAAAAAGTATGTTCTTTCATTGAACAGTCTTCAGTTTAAATATTACCTTCATTTTCTTTATCCAATGGGGGTAATAACAAAATTACCGAATTGAGCGTGATCAAGAGCCGAAGTCCATGAGACAAATAGGCAAATCAGGTGGAAACCACTTGAAAAATTTTCGACCGCAATGGTCCTGACTTGGTACAAAACCGGTTTTATGGTTATCCAAACTTTCCCTTCCATTGCGTCAGTTTCCGGTAGCAACTCAACAATTCAAAGGTCGTAGTCGGTTAAAAGAAATGATCATCACAGTATTAAATAAAGAAAGAAACTTGAATCATAGTTCGGACTGAAACTTCAAATTTCCACAGTGGACTGATAAGCCTCGATTAAGAAGGCGGTCACGGAAATAACTATGTCTAATGAGAAAGTCTGTATACTTCGTGCTAGCTTGCGTAACGAATCTGCTGTGAAATATACACCCCATAAGCAGGAGATGTCCACGTAAGGGAAATTGATAATTTTGAAATTAAAATCGTCCTTTTTGTCGTTAAGTTTAGTACCGAAATTACCATTTTCGTCAAATTCGAGATGTAAGTCCAAAAAGATGTAGATCTGGTGGTTTCTGTCGTTTCCTTTACCTCTAGTTCTGGTGGATATATTAATGGATCCATTTAGCAAAAGATGCATTATTGACGGAAAGATCATCATCAATATATATGTAAGGACCTGGCATCTTTTATTTTATGATATTTTACGAGTCTCTGAAGAAATTCAATCTCGTAAGAATATAAAAGCAAGTCTTCGAGTAGAGGTGCACCATTAGTGCTCATTGGTATGCCAACTTGCTGTTGATATATAGCACCTCCAAATGTGACAAATATATTATCAATTACAAAATCAAGCATACTGCACACCTGTTTTTCATCGTAGCATACTTTTCCTTTTAATTTTTTTAAAGTGGATTCATGACTTTATACAACAATTTTTTTTTAATCGGCAAAGGCTTTTTAAATGATACTTTCGATTCATGATTTTAGTTTATCATGTGGAAGTTTGGTATACAGTGTGGAAAAACCATATGTTTTGAGAAAATGTATTTGAGAAAATGAACGGGATTTAAGAATTTCCAATAACTCCTTCGAATTTTTAAGTATCAAAATGTGATTTATGTCACTTCGGTCATAAATAGTTTCACGGTACGCATGTTGCCTGTTTTTGCTTGCAGACAAAATTTTACTTAATTAAATTGACAATTCAGTAGTTGAGCAAGATGTATCTCTCCTTATATGGATTTTTGTGTAATTTTGGTACCCAAAGTTTTCTGTGTTCTCGTTTTTAGCTCACCTGACCCGAAGGATCATGTGAGCTATTGCCATCACTTGGCGTCCGTCGTCCATCCGTTGTAAAAAATGTTCTCCTCTTAAACCGCTCAACCAATTTTAACCAAACTTGGCCTGAATCATAACCAGAGTATCCTTTTTCAAAATTTATCCGATGAGTCCGAGGACCAAACAACATGGCCACTGTTAATAAAAATAGCACATAGGGGTAAATTGCTGTTTTTGGCAAATAACTCAAAAACCGGTACAGATATCAATAATCTGAAGGTATAAAAGTGATCAGCATGACAAGATCTACCTATCCTGCGATTTTGACGAAAATCTGAATACCCAATTTGGAGTTATTGCCCTTTATCCGAACAATTTCAAAATTTTGATATTTTTTTATTTTTTATCAAAGAAACTATAACATATAGAGGTCAACTTTAAATTGCAAAAATGTTCAGCATATCAAGATCTAACCACCTGGAAATTTTGAAGAAATTCTGAATACCCATATAGGAGTTATTGCCCTTTATTGGTCAAATTTTTGTAATTTTATACATTTTACCTTATATTTCAAAAAACATTTTGAAAAAAGAGGTTAAGATTTAAATGCAACAATGTTAAGTATGTCATGGACTACATTTGCAACCAATTTGCGACAAAGTGGAATTTATTAATTGATGCATGTTGTCTCTGGGCTTCAACTGTTGATTTCCGCATGGCTATTATTATTTGATAGTCTTGGCACTTACATTGTCTCCCAATCAGACCTCCTAAAAAAATAAAATGTTTATGCTATAAAAAAAAATTATTAGTATGGACTGTTTCCGTAAACTATTTGTCAAGATCGCGTTTCGCTTATAATATATATTTAACATCTTTTTTTTTCTTTTTTTTTTCTTTCTTAATTTGTATCTTTTCAGAAAAAAAAATCATTTTAATTGAAAGGAGCACCTCGAAGAAAACGCCCCATTTTCCGAAAATATGTGACACAATGAATTGAATAACAAAATACCGAAGTTGCTGTTAATTCATTTTCTGCATATGCGCATTTCGACAACTTATGTCTCATTAGTGCACATCAAAACAAAACATTTGGAGGTCCATTAACCGAAAACATGTTAAAGCTGATAAAGAACAAATAACCAAAATGATCTTAACAGAAAAGCCAAAATTTAGCTAAGGACAGAGCTATGCATAAAACCGATTCAATTTTGTGTTTGTGACGAGTATATCTTTTGTCAGCTTCTGTGTTAAACTGAACACACTGTCATAAAAACTGAAAGGAACCACCAGTCTTAAAACTGTATAGATTCATACGCAATGTTGCTTTTTGTCATCTTTTTACAAAGAAACTGTCAGTTGATGTAGAAACAATTACAAATTGGACCCCGTCAAGAAAGTCAGGAGGGGACACATTTATTGAATCGACCCTAAATGGGCATTTTGGGTGCTATTTCTTTCTGGAAAGATTCTAAACATCAATGAAAAGAATGTATAACTATTGAAAATGAACATTTGGCATTCTGTTATGCTCTGAGTAAATAAAACTGAATGAGTGGCAGGCCAAAGAGTACCGGGTATATATTACTAAGGTCAACAAAGTGGCAAAAGTTTTACTGAACCGAAGTTGAAAGTTTACACCCAAAGCTTACACTCTATAATTCTACCTTATTATAGAATGCTGCAATTTGATCGGTCGATTACCGATGTATTTTCGACAATAACATTTCAAGTAAGTTTTCAAGCAGCGGGGTATTCGCCTAAAAATTCGTCACTTTTAACCCTCTTCCGGGGTATTTGTTTAAAAATTTGCCTTTTTAAACCCTTCACTGTGACGCCTGTAAAAAATTTATTCAGTAGAATTAAACAGATTAACTGTAACTTCGGTATTTTGTTATATATAATGTTTGGTCGGGGAATTTGCGAAAAATACCAGTCTCGAGAATGCAATTTGCCTCGCCCGTTGGGCTCGGGAAATTTAACATCTCTCGACTGGTATTTTTCGAAAAATTCCCCTCCCAAACATTATATATCTGTTCAAAATTCATCTGCGGTCGTTACAAAGACATATTGTATACAATTGTAATATTTTCCGTTTGAACTGTAGTCTTTTTAATCTGATGGATCTGAAACAGGATGTTAGCGTGGGTTGTAAATCGTAATCATCGATTCAGTTAAATTTTGCCACTTGGTTGACCTTTACAATATCATATTTATTTAAAATAAAAATAGCAATGGTCCTGACTTCATACAAACATTTCAAAAGATAGAGCGTTAGATAGATTTTCGGCGGAAATTGACTGAACCTCTTACTTTAAAAGTTTTATAACAAGGTTTTATCACTAATTTTTTTTCATAAAAAATATCTTAATATTCTTACCTTTGAAAGTTTTTTTTGCTAGTCTACAATACTTAACATACTGTCCATTTTGGTCATTTTCTATCTCGAGGTTCGTTCTAATAATCCAAAATTGATATGGTCGAATGCTCCACCATCAATTTCCATATCAACGTCATATTTATCCAAAGCCGGACAATCATCCAATTTCCAAAACCAATAACAAAATAACGAGATACATGAGCATGTAAGCTGTTTAAAGGAATGAATTTTCAAAATTTTGAATTCATCCCTTTTAACAGCTCACATGCTCATTATGTAATGGCCTTGAGAGCTGTTTCGCAACATAAATTTTGTTTTACAATTTTAAAATTGTTAGTCCCCGAGGGTATTCACCAGCCCAGTAGTCAGTTCTTCGGTGCTGACCCGAAAGCCGATTATATTTTGAACCTTACAATATCTAATTTTTAGTAAATTTTGTTGAAAACTAAGGAGTATCTCCCTCATGCAAAGCTCTATCCTTAGCTGATTTTGGCTTTATATTTAGATCATATTGGTTATTTGTTCTCTATCAGTTTTTACATATCTTTAAGTTTATGGTCTTCCAAACGTTTAGATTTTATCTGCACTGAAGAGACATAAGTTGTCGAAATGCGCATATGCAGAAATCAAATTCACAGTAACTTCGGTATTTAGTTATTTTGTGCTGTTTTTTTTCTATATCCACGGAATCTTGAGAAAGTTTTATATCGTAGATTGACAAGTCCAATTGGGAATCAACATAAAAAAAATCAACGTCCATTGGAACCTTTTACATACAAAACAGAATTTCGTGATGTCGAATGAACCAAGGCACATGTGACTTCCTATAATGAAAAGAATTGTGTATTTGTAGATATGTATTTGTAGATACAGCATGGAATGAGTCCAAACCTACTCGAAAGCAGAGCTTTCTCGTTAGTTTTGGAGTATCTACACATACAAAATTTATTTTCAATATAGAACTTAAAACAAATACCATTTTACTTTTGTATTTGTCCTGGAGTCATCCATGTGGTTTAATGATAGGTCATAACCGTCAGGGTATTTGTCAACAATACAAGTCTTAGGTCTTTTCTCTCGCCTTTCTTACAATAGAAAAAAGAAGGGAAACGGGGAATGTGTCAAAGAGACAACGACCCAAAGGGGAGCAACAACAACTCAAAGCCACCATAAGATCTTCAATGAACGGTGAGAAAACCCCACACCCAGCGGTAGGTCGGAGTCGGCCCCTGAATAAAGAGTAATCAAGTTCAGCGAAATAAACATCATCCTAGACTCCTATAGACATAAAGTAAACTAACTAGAAAACAGACAAGACACACAAAGGCTTAATAAATTTCCTGACTTAGGACAGGCGCAAACCTGCTGCGGCGGGGTTAAACTAGTTTTATTGGGCCCAAACCTTCCCCCTACAGCCAATGTGATAAATCAAAAAACAATCGTAACAACAGTAAAATTCAGTTGGCAACAGGACTGAGTCAATTGTGAAAAATGAAACTGAAAGAACTAAATATACGGACATAAACATGAAATCACAAGAGACTACTAGCAGTTAACTGACATTCCAGCTCCAGACCCATTACCAACTGACAAAGTAAGTTATGTACCCTCAGTATACAGCTTCCACCAAGATCCTTTTCTTTGAGGAGTTTAGGATAATGATTTTATGCATATACCGGAATACATAACCCGTGTCCATGCAATACAGATTTTAGAAATTTATAATGTGTTTAGTTAAAATGCAAAGACCCTATGAAAAAATCAATGTTAATACCAAAGAAGGCCATACGTAATGACTTGACGACAAATATTTATTTGGTATAACTATTACATACAACTTTCAATTATCTGATTGCTATATTATCCCAGTAGATTTACTTAATATTAAATATAGAGTAATCAAGTAAATATACATATATTTATATATATATATTTACATTTATTTAATATTTATTTACTAAAATTTAAAATTTAAAATTTAATAAAATTAATTTTATATTTATTATTATTTGGAAAATTGGAGCATTATTTTCAGTCAGTCGGGCCACTGTTCCGTCAAACTCCATCAATGTCACCGTAATTATAACCCTTATGAATTAGACGATTTAAAGGTTTTATAAGTTTGTTAGGTGAGTTTAAGTATTTTTTACTCTTATGTAAAACATTACCGTAAAATAAGGGATGTGAAATACCAGCCTTGATATGAACTAAGTCTTTATATCGATGATAAAACTTAGTAAAGGTTTTAACTGGTTTGTGATAACGAAAACCCTGATGTAATAGTTTTCCAGTTATGAAAAGATTCCGTTCATTAAAATCGCAAACGTTATTACATACTCGAGCAAATCGAACAAGTTGAGATATGTAAACACCATATAATGGCGCTAATGGAACCTCGCCATCTTTTTCTGGTTGATATTTGCAAAATTTGTTATTGAAATTGTACTAGGGTACATCATCGTCTTATGAATTTTCTGACAATATTTTGAACGGTGACAGTGTAGGCTAGCGTAATGATAATCGCACTGGTAGACAAACACATTTTGTGAGATAACGATTATTTGTAAACTTAAAATAGAATTTATCACAAAATTTCAAAACATAAATTGCAATTTACTCTAAACTGCTGCGCAGCCAACTCCAATTAACGGACCCATCTTCGTTGTGGCCTCATACAAAATTAACGGACAATTCACCCGATTATCTGAATGACTAGGTGTGTTGTAGTCTGTACTCTAAATGCTTGCTCGTCTGCAAGTTTTCCAGCAGTTTTGCAATTGCTTTCTCATTCTCGTTGGCTAGAAAGGTTTCTTTCATACTTCTAGTATACCGATAATTTCAATGAATATATATTCATTTTTGGAAAAATTGGTTTATGTCATGTAACAATTGTAGAGTGTTCGACATTCGAATTCCATTTTTTTTTCGATTAAACACTGTGGAGATAGCCCCCCCCCCCTGCATAAATTAATTGATGCACAGTAACTGCTGCATTTAATAATATGAAAGTATGCAACATCCCGGTAGACCAGTACCTCGGTTCTGTCCCGAAACCCCGATAAATATTTGGAAAATTGGAGCATTATTTTCAGTCAGTCGGGCCACTGTTCCGTCAAACTCCATCAATGTCAAGTATCTTTCATGTAACTCTATTTCAGTTATTTTGAACTGGCATGATCCTTTTAAGAACCATAGTGCCAATTCTAGAAACAGTTTGAAATTCTTTACCCGAATGTGTGTATAAGTGCATATTTATGGAAAACCCATGATATTAAAAAGTACATAATTTTAGACGTTTTCAAGAAATGTTTGGAAGAAATGTTATGTTTAATTTTTCAGTTCAACATTTCAATGTCAGCAAAGTGAACCATTTTATAACGACCTTATTTCAAGTCCGGGTAAATCTACTGGGAAAATATAGCAATCAGATAATTGAAAGTTGTATGTAATAGTTATACCATGAGGTAAAGGCGTTTCTGGAAAAGAAACCCCGACGGCCGGAGGCCGGTGGGGTTTCTTTTCCAGAAACGCCGTATACCGAGGGGTATAACTAACTTACACCCAAGGTAAAGGGAAAAGCATTTTTCTTATCAAAATAAAACACTCGAGAAATATAAAAAAACCCAAAACATATATAATCTTTATCAAATGTACCTTTTACTATGAAACCCCGTTGGATACCTTTTAAGACTGAGTTCTTCTCAAACAAACAATGGACACACTGATCTAGGCTATTTTTAATAATCTTTAATGTCAATCATGTCACGTAGACATCGAGTTCATTGATGTATAAAACTACACAAACAAGTCGAGTTAGCCGTATGAAAAGACCAGTATAGTTTAATTCCGAAATTATATACCAAATTGGTCGTCTTTCTTCAAAATATTGTAAGTATAAAATTTTGTTTTGTTCCTTTAATCACTTAGAAAAATACGAAAAAAGACGGATTAAGACAAGCCCTTTACCAATAAATGAACAACGTTTGGAGAGAGCTCAAACAAAATATTGACTAAAATGTATGGCTCCATTCAAATACATTTGCACCGTGAAAAGATGACCCTATGTAGCGGTATATCTGTTGTGAATAGTACTTTAAGGTATTGGCTATTTTCCACGATATGATTTTTTTCTCTTACTAATACATTACCTGGAATTTTTTTTTTAAATATTAAATATGGCGGCAAAATTTTTGAAGTATGGCACAATCGTCTATAGAAAATTAATGTATAAGATTTTGGATCAATATCACATTTCTTAAGATGGATCGAATTTAAAAATCATTGTTTTATAAATAGTCTGATTGCTATTCAATTTTTATACCCCCGCTTTGTAAAAGCGGAGGGTATATAGTGATGGTGGTGTCCGTCCGTCCGTCATTCCGTCCGTCCGTAACACTTTTACTGTCAAAGTTTTCTCGGCTTCTACAGGTGGGAATGATTTGATATTTAGCATTAGGCTTCCAAATGATGAAATGTGCAGTGTCAGATATTTTCATGTTTGTGGCGCTACTACTTCCTGTTTGCCGATACATTAATACTTAGTTTCATATACCACTACTAATGAAAATTTTCGTCAAAGTTTTCTTTGCTTCTGTATGTGGAAATGATTTAATATTTATTCTCAACCTTCATAATGATGAGTTGTACCGTGTAAGCTATTTTCAAGTTTGTGGCGCTACTACTTCCTGTTTGCAGATACATTAATACTTAAGTTTCATATACCACTACTAATGAAAATTTTTCGTCAAAGTTTTCTCTTCTTCCAAAAGTGGAAATGATTTCATATTTGGTCTGGAGCTTCATGATGATGAGTTGTACCGTGTAAGCTATTTTCA
>MJUU01010890.1:191954-204994 GCA_002080025.1 Modiolus philippinarum
CTTGTCTTATCACAGGAATTTCAGACGGAGTAACGCAAGGTTGGTTTTACTAAAAGGATGGAATTTCTAATTCTCATGATTTATTTATTACATGGAAAAATCAAAACTTTGGGGGGGGAGACTTGTACATGGTACAGAATCGACTGATTTTCTTTACATGTTTCATGTACAGTACATATTACATGTTATTTTTGTACATATATATAATTCAAACAAAAATGTCATGAACCTGAAATAATGTACTGATAGCTTTTTGATGCATGAATCTTTGTATGAAGAGATCGGAAAGCACACTGAAAAGTAAGTACAAATGTACAGCTACCAATGACAATTTTACAAGATATGTTATCCTGAAAAAAATCGTTGAAAACCCCTACAATTACCAAGTAAGATGATGCATGTTATTATTATGTAATAAAACAATTATGGTCTTCTGTATCGGTCGATATGAGTTTTAATAGACCTAAAAATCCTAATATTAACCTCCGCCTCCGGCGTCGGTCAATATTAATTTTTAGGTCTATTAAAACTCATATCGACCTCTACAAAAGACCATAATTGTATTAAGCAAATGAACTTCGATTACATAAATTTCGACAGATTTTGACAATTTTTGAAGGTTTTAGTTAAAATCCAATAACTGTAATTAGACATGCAAGCATTCTACACTTGCAAAAATGAAAATCTAAGAAATCGGCTTTGGTTCTCAGTGTATCTTTCCAAGTGCATGCTGTACAGATTAAATTGAAGGTGAAACTCATTTTTGTGTATTTTCCAAAATTCAAGGATGAAAGATCTGTTTGGAATACAATATCCGAATTTTCTTACACTTTCAAATCAATCAAAATTAATATTTTTTCTTAGTAATGAAGATCATGAGGTTATGTCAGCCACTGCTAAATTCATATTGGAAAAAATGACTAAGAATTTTTTATTGTGTTATTATGTTCAACTCTGATCTATATAGCTAATAAAAACAACAAAGCTCTATCTATTATGCATTTATGTCTCTGTAAATCATGTTCTTCTCTTGTATATGTTACTTTCATTGCTCCTTGTGGGTTCATAATTTGGAAATAAAGATATGTTATGTTATGTATTGTTATAGATGGCTTAAATGGACACAAAAGGTTATTTACAGCCATGCTCGACTGCTAATATGTCAGAAAACGTAGAAGTGTGGTACTTTATTTTTATTCCTGGCCGGGAAGTAAACGTATCAGAGACCACTTTACACGATTTCCGTCCATATTTTTGTTTCATATGGCCCAACATAAAAACAAAGTTCACGACTAAATAGTCATACTTCTTTGAAATCCTATGTACAATAAATATAAAAAATGTGTCAATTCCATCAAAAAATATAACGTATAAACTATATACTGGAGCCAATTTAAGCCCCTTAAAGGCTTCATATAGTCAGGGATAATCTAATATTTAGAAAAAAAGGGTCAAAAGCTGCCGAAATTTTGTATATTTTTTCTCCTCGGCAAGATGTATGAGTGATTGGCAATGTTCAGTCGATATCAATCTACCTGAAAAGACGCGTGACAACAAAAGACTTTAAAGTACATATTTATGACAATTGTCTTTAAAGTACATATTTATGACAATTGTATACACTAATAGCGGCGAGCGTTTATGGAGTTACAGCGTGTACGTTGTGAAGGAAGTTGATCTCTTGAACTTTCCATACCCTTCTTACTCTAGTAGTAAATTTCTTTGTGTCCTGACGTACAAATTACATAGGTAATTTTCATGTGGTACAGACGGGTGTTATTTTTAAAATTCAAATAATAGCAGCACTAAGCTATGAAAAATTACATTTCTTAAAAAATAAAACTCAGTTATTAATATATCAAATAGACTTTACACATCATCTAAAAACTACAGGTCTAATTTGTGAATAGGATTACCCCTACCCACACCCCAAATTGCTACATTCATCCTGTAGTGCGAGCAACCAAATTACGGTGTCGTCGATGTGCTTGTTGCCTTTTTCTAAGTAGTTATGCTAGGCTTATTTTCGTAACCGACCAGAAAGAGTGACTCACTTGTCAGGTTTTTGACTTTGTGTCAGATTTTCGAATTCTCTAATACATTTGAATTTTATGCACACTGACCTCCTATTTTTCTGTTCAAAATCAAATTAAACACATCATAAATAGACTTTTGATAGAATTAAAATGAATTTCTTAAATCTTGTTTAAAGGCACTTTTTGCAATGCATAATCTATGAAAAGTTGAGAGAAAACGCACCAAATTTCAGATGCTTGTATCTCTTTTTATATGCGGGGCCTGAGTTCTACTACCTATACAACCACTGTAGTCAATGACCACTGCGATGTGAGTTCGCACCCAACTTTGTACATTACAAAAAAGGGTGCACTCGACTTACAATCGTAAGTGATAAGGTATGTCAGTTATCTGCCTAAGGTCGGTGGTTCTCTCCGGGCACTCCAACTTCCTGCACTACTAAAACTGACCGTCATGAAATACTGCTGAAAGTGACTTTAAACCCAATATCAATCAATCAATCAATCTTTTTATATGCACATTAACCCATCATTTTTTGCTTCAGTTAAGATTAAAGGCCCCTTTTTCAGTTCAATGTTAAACCTATGGAAATTTTATGTAAAACCCCCAGCCTTAACGGCTTGTTGGTTCTTCACCAAACCTCGTTTGCAGGTAACTGCTTTATTTATGCATACAAAGCTACAATTCGTTGCAAGATTTATAGAAAAATGAATGAGTTGTTTAAGATAATCAATATTAAAAACGGCAAATCATTCGAACAGAACGCATTTTTGTCCCAGAAAACATCCAACTACCACAATATTTTCAAGATTTTTTCTGCAAAATCATTAAATTTGTTGATACTAGCATGAAATAAAGGTAGCTTTGCATGGACAATTATCTCAATAATTTGCAGATAAATTTTAGGAATAAACCAACAAGCCGTAAAGGCTGGGGATTTAACATAAAATTCTCACAGGTTTAACATTGAACTGAAAAAGGGGCCTTCAACCGAGGAGTGACCCATCTTTTAGATGATTTTTAGACAGAGAAATATTGAATATTTGGAAATTTTCGCATCGGTTTATTTCTGATATTTTCGCATTGATGGAAGTACGAAAAGAAAACGGTCGCGAGTATTTTCTCTTCGATTGAATTATAAAAAAAAATCTACTATTAACTGCAAATTAAAGAAACCTTGAAATAAATATGGCATGATACTTTCAAGTTTATTGTATTTTCGACGGCGTTTTCCTTGCGTATCAAAACATTTGCTTGAATAAATATTTTGTCAACCTACAGTGAAATCCCAAAATTATTGAAACAATGAAAATATCAATTTATATCCAAACAAAATTTAAATTCGGTATACATGCCACTTTTTATGCACCATTGTCCTATTGTTGTATTGCCTTGACCTCTTGTTTGAGGTATAATCGCCTGTCTAAAAGACCGCTGACTTATATATAAACGACAAAATATCGTTTCATTAAACATGTGTATTATCAAGACACAATAAAATACGTTAAGCAATTAAAAAAACGAATGTCATTGTCCCTGAAGTATGACTTTGAATGTCATGGTGTTTTAGCCTTTATCAGCAATATTTTAGTCATACTCAAGGGACAGTAGTACATTCTTTTTTTTTATTTGCTTCACATATATTGTGTCTTGATTTTGAAATACACATGTTTAATGAAACAACAAATTTGCCGTTCAATTGCAGTCTGAAATCCGGTAGTATTTAAACAATAGAATATGAACTCTCCTTTAGAAAAGATAAAAATGTCGATTTCAATGTATAACTACATTACATTAAACATATTTTATTCGCAAAAACAAATTTGCAAAAGGGATTGGACAAAAGTTACAAAACATTATGAAAAGTCCTCTCCCGATACATATAAATATAAAGAGAAATATTAATGGCGACATAGATTAAATAATTATTTCAATATGTAAAAAAAACTAAGTCACAGTAATTTGGAAACAAATGCAAATAAAACTATAAGAGTTAAAGAGTGTACATATTGAGAAAATCTCATAAAGTGTATCACGGTAAATATAATCTAATACATGTATAAAAAAATCAAAATCTTTGAGTTCTTCTTATGTATATGTGAACATAGGAAAAAATAGTACAATTTTCATCATATGTCAAAGATTCGTCACCTGCTAAAAGAAGTTCTAAAGAAACATTAAATAACCGTAAGCTCGAAAAAAGGTCATGGCGAGCGTCACTAAATTTAGGACATTCAAAAAAATAGTGTATGGCATCTTCAAATGGATTTCCACAGGAACAAGAAGGGTTAAATATCAAATTTACCCTGTACATATCAGATCCTAATTGACTACACATATGGCGAATCCTTGTGTGAATAATATTAGTTTTCCTTTCGCCAAATTTGAAATAGGTTGGCGATTTGTAAAGATATTTAGTGAAACAATTTTTAAAGATACTTATACTAGGTGAGAGCCTTACATTTATATTTAAAGAATTCCATTCACGGATAGTTGAGGGAAAAAATGAATTCCTTGTTATTTGTAATCGAGAATCAGGGACTGTATAGTTCATATTATTTCTTAAATTGTAATTTGTTATTTCTCCTACCCTTGGAGGTAAAAGATCACATAGATATGTGTATAACTCGTTGTTAAGACCTGATAAAAGTTACTTTTAACAAGAAAATTTATACTCTGTTATGTTTATGTGATGTATCTTGATGTTGACAAATGACATTTAAAAAAAGATTTGATATTTCTTACATATATTTAATGAAAAATGAGATTTCCCGGAATATACCTGATTCCAAAGTGTTTTGGATCTAGCCATTTCTTTACAACGGAAATTTTTAGGAAAAAATATACTTTGCAATTAAATATTTATCGATTCATGTGCAAATTTTGGACTGGGTACATGCAGTGGTTCCGACGAAATAATCTATATAAAACGACCATTTCTACCTGGTAACCGTCTTATTTACATAAACAAAATCGATTTTTACTCACTAAGCACGTGGGTTCTTTGAATGGGCTTTAACTGAAGGCACGCCCTTTTCCTTGATTGAACCAATGAAATCTTGTTTTGATGATTACCCTTTCCGATTTTGGTTATAAAAGGAAAATGGTGTTGTTTCAAGACGATATAATTTTGCTTAGTTACATAGAATGCGTTTTGGATCTCCGTGTTTCTTATACAAGAATCGCCACTTAATTGACCTATAAGTAAAGTATGTTAGAAAATCTATCTGTACATATAGTTTTGTCTGGGTACATGCATTTTAACACTCTATAGCAATTGATTTTGACCAGTCTTTCCGTTGAATATTTTCATCACGACAGAAAATNATGCAAGGAATTCGCATATTACCTCTTCTTGGAGGCAAGTTTAATCTCTTTTAAACTACAGAGTAAAGATCTGGGAATTGAATAACGTTTTCACTAAATATTGTATTTGTTTATTTCTTTTGAAATCTTGACATTTTGTCGATTGTTTATTTTCGTCGCCATGCTGTTAATTTGTTCTGAAATAGTTTTGAACACAGAAGAGCTTTTCTAGAAGGGAGATAATTTTATACCTCTAGATTTCCCGCTGATTGTAACACACCGGTCTGTTAGACAGGTGATTATACTGAATATGACCTCAAACAAGAGGTCATGACAATACAACAATAGAACCATGATGCATAAAAAGTGGCCTGTAACCGAATTTAGAGGCCACTTTTTCAATAGCTTTGCTGGGGGTATTATTGTACAAGGAATATTCCAGCTTGAAAATCAAGTCGATCTACCTTAATATCTATTATGTGGTATATTGTCCTAAAGCGAGTATATTATTTTCATAACAACAAAATGTCGGTTATAATTACACCTTATGTAAGTATAAGCTGCATTCTGATTGATTAATGGCCATTTTTTTTAAATAACCCCTTTAACGTGGTATTTCTCCCGGAGTCATCTGTGTGCTTCGGTGTGATTAAACAGATACATCATGAATGGGAGGGTATTTGCCAAAAAATACAATTCTTGGGTTAGAGTGGGCAAGGACGTATAATGAGATATAAGTCCTTGGAGTGGGATTTTGGCAAAAAAAATTAATTTTGAAAATTTTAAAAGATTTAACGGGAAAACGGGAAAAGATGTCGGATGTGACGTAAGAATCACTTTTAATTTTTCCGTGAACCGGTAAAGGTTGCCTCTTTAAGAATTTTTGTAAAACATTTGCCCGCCAAAGAAACAGAGAAATCAGAAAATGAACAAAATTTCGGCAAGTGTTCATTTTGGCACCGCACCACGTATCTCTATGCTTATCCCGTAAACCATACGGTGCCATATGGAGCTCTTTCCAAAAGTTTGGACGAGAAAAAGACCCCTAAAGAAACCCGTATATTATGAACCCTGCTATGTACCTCGTCACATCTCAGCATTACGTATAGAGCCACCTCAACGACGTGTATTATATGTACCTCAACATTCATAGACCCGTGCAACATACAAAATCTAAGTAGCTCTAAATCTAACATTCCGAGAGACAAAATGGTTCAACTTGAATTACCTGGCAAATTAGGCCTATCCCAGTTTACCTAACATTCAACACTCTACATCGCCACTGCAGTTTGACATCATGAAAGTTTGTGTTAAAGCGGCATAGTTCCAATATGCCCAGTGGTTTGAGGGAAAAGAAAGTGTTTCAATAGGATCCAATGTTAAAACTATGGTCCCTGCTAGAGGCTATCTTGATTTTGAATATAGTGCGGATCTGAAAAACACCTTATTTGTAGTGGACTACCAAAGGACTATGGTAGCTAAGTTTGGTTCCAACTTGCTCAGTAGTTTTAGAGGAGAAGATCTTTGAATGTGTTTTCCCATAGGACCAATGTTAAAAATGTGTTCTCCGCTGTCGGCCATCTTGGGTACAGCACGGACCTCAAAAACATTATTTTTTGGAAAAGATGGGGGGGGGGCTGTTCTACCGAGAACTATTGTAGTCAAGTTTTGTTCAAATTGATTTAGCAATTTTAGTGGACAAGGTTTTGAATGTATCTTCTCATAGGGTCCTATGTATCTTCTCATAGGGTCCTATGTATCTTCTCATAGGGTCTTATGTGAAAACTATGTTCCTCGATGTTTGCTATCTTGGGAAGAGAAGATCTTAAAACACTGTTTTGAAGGGTACCACCCAAATTCAACGGTCTCCAGCACCTAGCACAGAGTTGAGTATTAAAACCACCATCCCCACTGGCGGCCATCTTGGATACAGCACTTATCTGAAAAACACCTTTTTTGCAGGGGATCACCGAAGGACTATAGTGGCCAAGTTTGGTTCTTAATGGCTCAGCAGTTTCAGGGGTGAAGATTTCTGAATGTGTTTCCCATAAAGTCCATTGTTAAAAGTATGTTTCCTGCTGGCGACCATCTTGATATAGCGTAGATCTGAAATAAAAAAAACAACTATTTTGCAGAGAACCACCCAAGGACTATTGTGGCCAAGTTTGGTTCCAATTGGCTCAGCAGTTTCAGAGGAGAAGATCTCCCATAGAGTCCAATGTTAAAATTATCTTCCCTGCTATAGTGACCATCTTGGATTAAGCGCGTACCTGAAAACGCCTTTTTGTGCAGGGGACCATCTAAGGACTATTGTTTCCCAACTTTGGTTCCAATTGGCTTGGCAGTTTCAGAGAAGATCTTTGAATGTGTTTTCCCATAAAATGTTAAAACTATCTTTCCCACTGGTTGCCATCTTGGATATAGCGCAGACCTGCAAAAACACTTTTCAGGGTACTTCTAATAATTTTTCTGACCAAGTTTGGTTCCAATTGGCACAGCACTTTTAGAGAAGATCTTTAAATGTGTTTTTCCCATAGACTATCTTCCCAGCTGGCGGCTCTCTTGGACAAAGTGAAAATCTGAAAAACACTTTTTTGCAAAGGACCATCTAAGGACTATTGCGACCAAGTTTGGTTGTAATTGGCTCTTCCGTTTCGGAGGAGAAGAATTTTGACTGTGTTTCCCCATAGGCTCCAATGTAAAAACTATGTTCCCCACAGGCAGCCATATTGGATATAGCACGGACTTTAAAAACACCTTTTTTGTAGGGGACAATCCAAGGACTATTGTGGCATATTTTTTTTTCAGTTGGCCAATTGAGCCGTCTTGAACTTACTATGAAGTATGAGCAAAGCTTATTGTTGAAGGCCTTTTGGTGACTTCAAGATGAAGAACAACAATAAAAGCGTTGTTCCATTGCTTGAAACCCAAGTAATTATGTATTTGTAGAGACTTTGTCTCGTGTGCATTTACTCCATATCCCTTCATTGATTATTTCTGAGAAGATCTTCGAATGAAAAGTTGGACGGATGGTCAACAGATGAAAGGACACAAAGGGATGGCAAAAGCTCTACCTGGCTTATAGCCAGATGAGCTAAAAGTGTGAAAATTCAACTAAAAAGGGCAAGTATGGTGCCTCAAATTTTCTTCGAAATTGCAGCAAATGTAAATCTTGACATCTTACAATTTTTTAATTATAATATAACCCCTATCTGCTATCATTTTAGATGTATAGACAAATATAACAAAAAATTTGAAAATTTTACGGAAAAGGTTCAATAACTGCCAGGCGGGTTCTCAAATTTTCTTCAAATTTGAAGGGTGGGTAGATCTTGCCATGCTGATCATTTTTACTTCCTCAGAATTTTGTTTTATACTTGTAACACTATTTGCAAACTTTATCTCTTTGTTCTATTTTTAGTAACAGCGGCCCTGTTATTTGATCTTCAGACGAATTGAACACAATTTTGAAATTGCATACCCTGGTGATGATTCTGACCAAATTTAGTTACAATTGGCCAAGCAGTTTGAGAGTACAGAATAGTATGAAAAGGACTTTTGTAATTAATGTTTCAGATAAGTGTTTAATCTTGCTTTAATGTGATATTGGTACACAAAATACTAGACTACATATTTCAAGACATAAAACAAGATGTGGTTGTGAAACACTACATATGCCCCCAGATTCTACAGTAAAATATATGAAAATACTCAATTTTATCCCTTTTTGACCTCTGTGACCTTGACCTTTGACCTATTTTTTTGCATATTTATGTTCATATTGACAAGATCTATACACTTGCCAAGTATTAAAAGTCTATCTTACAAAGTTCAAAAGTTGTTTATTACCATAAAAACACCCAATTTAACCCCTTTATTCTGAAACAGATGAAGCTCCTTTGGGCCTCTTGTTTATTGAAATGATTTTTTATTGTTTAAAGTATCTGTTTAAACATGATGTCAGAAACCTACAGAAAAATACTGCATCAAGATCCCACAAAAAATTGAAAAAATCATTTTTCCCGTTTGTCCCCCTTTGGGCCTCTTGTTTCTCAAAAACGGTAAATGCTACCTCAAATCTGTCGCACATTTCAGTTGCGCAATCTTATCAGCAATAACATGAAACAAACCCCGTCTTAACAGGATAAATAATAAGGATTCTACAGTCAAATATGTGAAAACAGCCAATTTCACCCCTTTTTAACCTCTGTGACCTTGACCTTTGAACTGACCTAATTTGTTTTGCATATTTTTGTTTCTCTTGACTAGACCTATACACCTGCCAAGTATGAAAAGTCTACCTAATATAGTTCAAAAGGTTAAAGTTTCGGATGCACAGACAGACAAACAGACAAACACACAGGACAAAAAAATATACCCTGATCATCGATCTGGGGCATAAAAAGAAGTATAACTCCTGCATAAATATTTAATCATGACTCATGTACATGTACTTGCAATAATTGACTGGTCACCATTCACAATACTATATATAAAACCAAATTTTTACTATGTACAACCCATGAGTCAGACAAATTTAAGCAGAAGAAATATAGAATAATTTAAGTTTTGATATGAAAAGTTTTTTAACAATAATGGACGATCCAACTTGTGCACTAGTATATTATTGTAGACAATATTTGAAGTATCAGAAACAAAATAATTCTATTATTCTTTTTATTGGTAATTAACTAAATTAGTGGATAGAACAAATTTCGACATGATGTGTTTTGTGGAACACTTATGCCCCCCCCGTGTATGAATCTATAAATTCTAGCATTAATTGAAAAGTTAATCATGAAAAGTGGTGATTTTGTTTGGATGCAAACACGGAAGTTACTTTAAGGATCCCACCACAGATCTGATATGATTAAGAAATAATATTCCTTTCACAATCCCTTCTTTCTTTAACTCATTGTGTTTCGTCCATCAATGCTATCAGTACTTTGATTATTCAATTATTGCATCAGATGAGTTCTATCAGTACTTAAATCATCTGATGGCATAAAAATATTTTATAATATAATCTGGCTTGTCCTTGTCTTCTTATAACATTTTAGTTTCTTGATATTTGGGTTATTGGATGTGGTTTGTTTCCATTGATTTATTCACTTTTTTACCTTTTCGGGGCAATTTAGGGCTTACTATATGGCGTGAGGTTCCTCACTGTGTTGAAGACCATATGGTGACCCCTAGATGTTTTGTTTTTGGTCGTTTTAACCGGATATGGGATGTTGTCTCCTTGACATTTACCCCATATCCTTTCTTTTTCATATTTATAGTAGAATATAATAAATATTTTAAGTAACATCCCTAATCATTTATCTGTCATAAGAAATTGAAAAAAATAGTAAGAAATACAATAAGTCACCAAACAGTGAAATACAAATCATGTTGGCTTACCATTCAAAGGATATACAAATGTTAAAGCTTCAAACAGGATACTATAATGAATAATATAAAAGAAATTATTTCAATACTAATTCTGTAGATATCCAGAAACATTTTCTCATCAATGAATTTCTTGTTTCGATATGTAAATATAGATAAACGGAAAGTATTACATCAGAAATAAAATATTTATACACAAAATGGTTTAAGTTTAAAATGAAGAAAATATGTTGAATAATTTAGAAGATCTTTTTACAAAACAAATTCTATATAAATTCTATATATATAATAATAAGTTACAACCCTAGATTAAACCTACGAGGAGGTATCACCCGGGTACCGAAAGCTATATTTTATAGCCTAGGTAGCCGCGTGGTCTAGGGCGCTGGACGTAGTGCAGGCGGTCACAACAGTAAAGATTCGAATTCCGGAGAGGGAACTACCAATGTGCAGATCTAACAATGTTGGGCTGATTTTCAGACGTATATATAAATAATTCATCAAGCCCAGTATAATGTCTCACGATATTATCCATTGGACAGGTATGGTATGAAGAGTTGTCACATACTTCAGACAACTATATAAAAAGTATAAACTTTGTGTGGCGGCATTCCTTGTCGAAAGACATTGAATCCTCTCTGCTATACGCACAGCTCTATACATCATGTACTGCGTTACAACCCTAGATTAGTTTATAATTATTTTATTTGCTCATAAACAAAAAGGATAAGACACAAGTTTTTCCAACTTATGAAGTCTTCTCCTTATATAATAACAATATTGATTTTTATATAAATGTAGAAAGCATGCACAGATACATATGTTTTAAGTAAGACTTAAAAAAAAAAAGAAAAAAAAGTATTACATAGTACAGTCAAAATAGTAAAAGATCAAAACTTGTTTATAAACAGTTTTATGAGTGAATGGATTGATTCAGATGTCTCTTAATTACAGTATACTATACAATGAGGAATCTCTTTGATGACTTTATAAATTTATACACCTGTCTGAAGATACCACAATTTTCATCATAGCTTGATTGAGAACTACCACATGTTACTAGTAGTAAATTAATAGGAACATTAAGTTGTCTTAAATATAATAACAATTCGTTACGAGAATTATCATACAGTTTGCATTGAAAGAAAAAATGTTGTGCATCCTCACAAGGAGCACCACATGCACAAGATGCATTAGCAATAATATTGACTCTAAACAAATCATAATTTAAGAATGAAGCATGACATCGAATCTGAGTTAAAATCACATTTAATTTTCTAGGACCATAAGAGTAATATTTCGGAGGGATAGTGTCTCGAGTATTAAATTTCCTTTTTAAGGCTGTACGGAATTTAGCAATGTTATCTAAATTTCGGAGAGATAGGTCAAGTTTATTCCACTCTCTAACAGTAGACGGAACGAATGACAATTCAGTCAGAGAAAGTCGACAAAATGGAATTATTAAATCATTTCTATTTCTCAAAGGATAAACGGTTATACTTTGTATAGTAGGAGGGATAAGATTAAATAGATAGCTTGGAGCTCTGTTATTGAAAATATTGTAAAATAAACGCAATTTCCTTTGCTTGCGTCTACTAATCAGACATTCCCAACCAGTTTCTAGATACAGATATTCAGGTTTTGTAAATATTGGTAATCCAGTAACAATTCTAGCAGCCTCTAACTGAAGTTTTTCTATTCTATCTGAATTTAAAATTCCACAATTATCCCATACTTCACAGGCATATTCGAAAAGAGGACGTATATAAGTAAGATATATTTTCTCAAGATTTTCCCTACCAAGGCTATATTTAAGTTTTCTTAACATCCCTAAGTGCTGAGAAATACTTCTAGCTATATTTTCAATATGAACATTCCATTTCCCATCACTCGAAAAGGTAACTCCTAAATGTTTATGACTAGATGATAAAGATATTGATTGGTTATTAAATCTAAAATCAAATAGATTCGTTTCGTCTAAATTAGAAAATATCATTATATCCGTTTTATCTGGATTAAACGACATTTTCCATTTCTCTGACCATTGATTTAATTTGACTAAATCTTGATTTATTACTAAATTTATTTCGTTAACATCCGAACTTGAATAACCTAAGGAAGTATCATCAGCAAACAATCGACTAAGAGATGTAAGACTTTCTCCAATATCATTAATATAGACTAAAAATAAAAGAGGCTCTAAAACTGATCCTTGTGGCACTCCAGCAGATACAGAATAAAAGGATGAGAAAGAATTTTTCATTACAACTCTTTGTTTTCTATCATGTAAATAATCCTGAAACCAA
>MJUU01010890.1:206841-219642 GCA_002080025.1 Modiolus philippinarum
GTTGGTCTTGGGTAGTACATGTCAGTCTGGCAGGTGACTTTTGTCCTTGACCTCAATTTCACGGTCTAGTGGCCATGTTAAGTTTTTCTGCTTAAGTCCATTTCTCAATAACTAGAAGTGGTAGGTTGATAATATTTGGTATGTAGGTTGGTCTTGGGTAGTACATGTCAGTCTGGCAGGTGACTTTTGTCCCTGACCTCAATTTCATAGTCTAGTGAGCATGTTCACTTTTCTGATTAGTTCACTTAGATTTCACATCAATTTAGAGTCCAGCAGGGACAGGCGAGACATCTTTTAGGGTCATCACTTGTGTTAAAATTTTCATGATTTTCCAATAGGTTTTAGAATTTCCTGCATTATTCAATAAAAAATTATCCATATTATTTTCGAATTTTTCTTTTGCAATTTTCTTCATATTATTCACTTTATTTCTTTGTCGTTTGTAGTTATCGATGTCATTATCTCTCTGATATTTTAGAACCTTTTTACGGAGTCTATCTCTTATTCTTATTTCTTTTCTTATTAAGTTATTGAACCATGGCTTATCATTTTGACGTACTGTAATTATTTTAGATGGAATACATTCTTTCATAATATGTTGTAAATCCCGAGTAAATTCATTACACATTTCTTCTACTTCAAGTCCTTCAAAATTTTCAACCCAATTAATATTGTCTAAAATATTACCAAAGCGTATATAATCACCTTTATCATATTGCCAAATTTCTCTTGTAAAAGTTGCAGAGACACCTTTTGGACAATCTATAAATGCAATCGCCGCATCATGATCACTGATATGGTTTGGCAAAGGTAGAACATCAGAATAAATACACTTGAGCGTTGAACTCAGAATGATTGGATCCAACAAAGTCGCGCTATTATTCATTGTTCTTGTTGGCTTTTCTGTTACATTTTTAAAGCTAAAATTATTAATTAAATCAATTAATTTATTATTATTTTCACAAAGAAGATTGCTATTCAAATCACCCATGATCACGATATTTTCATTTTGCTCTAGGGCCAACTCGATTGCAAATGATAACCTAGTCCAATAATCAATATCTGTCCATTGAGGACGGTAAGTGTGGCACAGTAAAATCGATATACCTTTCGCACGAATTTGGATCCACATTGTTTCATCAATATTATTATCAAAATGTTTAATCTGTTTAAAGAAACATGTTGTTTTGAGTAAATTAATAATCCGCCCCCTGCGAAATTTCGGTCGACTCGTTGAATATTGTGTGAGAAACAATCAAGGAGTACTTCATTATTGTCAATGTTGTTGTCAAGATGTGTCTCAGTTAATACTAAAATATCAAATTCTTCCGCAAAGTCTTGGATAAATTCTATTTTGTGACGAATACTTCTAATGTTTATATTACAAATGGATAATGATTTTTCGAAACAGTCAGAATAAATTACCCCTTCATTTTCATTTGGAACTTAACAGATCAAAATCATTTTGCCCACGAAGTACTACATAAGATATTATCTATTGGACAGGTATAGTATGAAGAGTTGTCACATACTTCAGACAACTATATAAAAAATTATAGACTTTGTGTGGCGGCATTCCTTGTCGAAAGACATCGAATCCTCTCTGCTATACACACAGCTGATCTACACGAGGTGTTGCCAAAGATGTCACAACAGTGATGGTTCGAATCCCGGAGAGGGAACTACCAATGTGCAGATCTAACATTCAGACGTATATATAAATAATTCATCAAGCCCAGTATAATGTCTCACGATATTATCCATTGGACAGGTATAGTATGAAGAGTTGTCACATACTTCAGACAACTATATAAAAATTATAAACTTTGTGTGGCGGCATTCCTTGTCGAAAGACATTGAATCCTCTCTGCTATACACACAGCTGATCTACACGAGCACCTATACATCATGTACTGCGTTACAACCCTAGATTAAACCTACGAGGAGGTATCACCCGGTTACCGAAAGCTATATTTTATAGCCTAGGTAGCCGCGTGGTCTAGGGCGCTGGACGTAGTGCAGGCGGTGTTGCCAAAGGTGTCACAACAGTGATGGTTCGAATCCCGATGAGGGAACTACCAATGTGCAGATCTAACAATGTTGGGCTGATTTTCAGACGTATATATATATATATATATATATTCGTCCGAATGATATACTTGCATACAGTTTATATATGTATCCGTATAGAATAAAACATAACCAGAGTTGTTTATCTGTATTTACACTAGCGCTTTCATGTTTACAAACAATCTTCAGGTGTGTACAGACATGAATATAGTTACTGTAGCTTAGTAACGTTATAGTGACGTTACGTGCATGAAGGGGAGATACTTTCAATAAAGAGTTAGAATTTACAATAATTATATAAACAATAAAGGGATATATCATTAGTTTTTGTTTAAAATGGGTTTAAACTTTCTAATAAAGTTCTTCTCTTTAATTTCCCTTAAAATGTCTTCTGAATTGTGCATTTTGTAAAAAGGAAATATTTTAAAACCACCGCCACTGCATTCGTCGAGATGTTTGCTCAGTGGAATATTTCTGTATCTCGGTTCCCTTATTTGTTGACGGTGGATGGTCATACGCTGTGTAAGTGCGTTTCCAGTTTGACCAATATATATCTCCTTGCAGTTATTACACTGTATGCAGTAAATGAGGTTTGTGCTCTTGCATGTCATGTTCGCATTGGTAAATATTTTATTACCGTCTTTTGTAATCAATTCCCTGCCCGTGTGTATATAACTGCAAGTGCCGCATCTACTGTCCTTACATTTCGATACTGTAAACGTTGGTGAATCAGTGTTTGAGTCAAATTTTGCTCTGGTAAGTAAGCGTTTTAGGTTCGGTGGTTGTCGCTTACTTAATATATATATAAAAGTTTCGTCATAAATGTTGCTATATATAAAATAAAACAATATAATTTCATTTATACTGGATAGTCACATGCCAAGATCAAGGTCAAATATGCTGGTACCAACTGATAGGCCTTTCCACAAGGAATATACATCCAAATATAAAAGGCATATCACTGACCATTCAAAAGATATACTCAATGTTAAAGTTTTTATACAATTTTTCATATGCCGAGGTCAAGGTCAAAAGGTCAAATATTCTACCACCAATTAAAAGGTTTTGCCACAAGGAATGCACATGCAAAGAGTGAAAGCCATATCACTTACCATTCAAAAGATATATCCAATGTTAAAGTTTATTAAATTTTTTCAATAAGTCCATCACATTTCAAGGTCAAGGTCACGAGGTCAAAGATTTTGGAATTGTTTCAAAGGTCTTGCCACAAGGAATGCACATGCCAAATATGAAAGCTATATCACTTACCATTCAAAAGATATACCCAATGTTAAAATTTTTGTGGACAAACAGACAAACAAACAAACAAACAGACAAACAGACAGGCCAGAAACTATATGCCTCCCGAATCTTCAATTCTCGGGGGGCATAAAAATAATATACCGATCAAATATGATCCTCTAAATGCATGTCAAGCAAACTTGAGCTTTCTGAATTTTATGCAAACAATTAAGACAAAATTATATGACCCTACTTTACAGCTAAATATATATAGCAATCTTTGATTATAAGGCTAGTGTAGCTAGAAAACTGTTATCCCTGAACTTTTGAATGTAAGTTTGGGGCTAATGTTGTTGCCTTTGTATGTTTGTCCGTCTGTCTGTCCAACACATTTTCCTTGTGACTCAACCCCCCTCCTACATTTTTGGGTTGAAAAATCTATTTTGATGTAAAATCATTGCATTAAGTGTATAAATTTCAAAACCTTTTGGAATTTTGATTCCAGTTCTATCTCTGAAACAACGGCAGTAGAATACCGAAGAACAAATTAGTGCAATTTACAAAAACTAAGGTCCAAAGTCATTGAAAGTTTAGCTGAAAATGACAAAAGATTTTTGACATTTTGCATACAGTCAAATTTTTTAGCAATTTTTTGATACCAGTAAATTGGTAAATATTCTGAGACTCATAAAGATCAAGTACCTACTGGAATATTGACTAGCAACCATTTTTTAATGCATTTTAGTGAAAACAGTCAATATCAATAATTGAATTTTAAAAATATTCGATTGAAGTTTAGGTCAATATCTTGAAGCTCTCAAAGGGTGTAATTTTGGGAATTCTGCTTATATAGTAACCTAAACTTTTTTGCATACATTTCAGTGAAAACAGTTTTTTCAAATATTGGATTAATGCAAAAATATCAAATTCAAATTTTAGTAAATTTCCTAAACTCTGAAAGACAAGTATTGTTTTAATTCTACCATAACATATCACTGTTGTGTATGTTTCAATGCTGTAAAAGTATTTACCCTCATGGGTGTCATGGTTTTGTGAAAAAGCATTCCTTCATGGGTTTTGATGGCATTTTCATTGTGTTATCTGAAAATTGGTATTTGGTTGGGTTTAAAATTTTGTGTTTCAGTTTACCACAAAATCCACGAAAATTGGACCCCTGAATAAGAGTTAGTCAAGGTTTTCTCTGCAATGGTATATGATTCAAACTTGACATTTTCCTAAACTGCCAATATTGTGACAAACGTGCAACAGAATAGTGCCACAAGTGTACCAGAACTGTGCAAGAAATATACCACAAGTTTGTGCCAGAATTATACCGCAAGTGTGCCAGATCTGTACTAGTAGTGTGAAAGAACTATACTGCAGGTTGACTAGACTTAACCCCTAGTGTACAAGAACTATACAGCAAGCGCACCAGAACCATACCACAATCGCACCAGAAAAAGTGTGCTGAAGATCTAATTTTAATGCCAAAACTAACAAATTTGCCGCAAACTTGTGGCAACATGATGCTGCAAATAAGCTACATACTTGCCGCAAAGTTGCAAGTGGTATATGACAGAAGCCTTATATTTTTTTAGGGTAACTTTTCAATAGGGTACAATATTATTCTATGTTCTGCTCTGGCAGTCATGTTTTGTGTTGTATCAGAACGAAATGAGCAATATTTATGTATCATCCATGTAAAGTTTGGTTGAAATTGTTTCAATGATTATAGAGAAGATTTTTCCCATAGGTTCCAATGTTGAACCTATGTTCTGCGCTGGGGCCATCTTTTTATGCCAGATCGGAATGAAATAAGCAATTTTTGTAAACCAGAGGCTCACCTGGCTTTCAGTTGCCACAATCAAGGTAACATTGTAAGTTATACAGTTGATCTCCAGTTTCTCAAACTTTGTAGCTCGAACACCTCCAATATCTTGAACTGTTTTTAAAGTCTGATCATGTTATACTATATTTCTTTGTTGGGCTTTTTTGACAAAAAACGTTCTTGCTAAGGACCACTTTCGACACCAGTTTTGAAGTCGAGACGTCATTTTGTAAATGGCAGTCAACATCGGTTTTGAAGTCGCAACATCAATATCTATTTGGAAATCAAATTTCATTGAAACCGGACAATGTTGAATTTTCCTGCCTTTTTTGGCCGCCATTTTAAAAATGGCGGTCAACGAACAATTTTTAACATCAGTTTTGAAGTTGTGACATCAAGACCTATTTGGAAACCAAATGTCACTGAAATCGAACAATGTTGAATTTTCCCGCCTTTTTTTGGCGGCCATTTTGAAAATGGCGGTCAACGAACAATTTTCAACACCGGTTTTGAAGTCGCAACATCAATATCTATTTGGAAACCAAATTTCATTGAAATCGGACAATGTTGAATTTTCCCGCCTTTTTTGGCGGCCATTTTGAATATGGCGGTCAAGGAACAATTTTCAACATCAGTTTTGAAGTCGCCACAGCATGGCAAACATTTCATCAATTTACACTTAACCTTCATCTTCCATAGTTTTGGAAATAAAAGATGAAACATACGCAAATTTTAAAAATTCGGCGAAAAAAGGACAATAACTCCTACAAGGGTTTATGGATTTTCTTCAAAATTTCAGGGTGGGTAGATCTTGATATGCTGAACATTTTTGCAATTTATACTTGACCTCTATCTGTTACACTTTTTGAAATAAAAAATAAAAAATGCAAAAATTTTGAAAATTTAACGAAAAAAGGGCTGTAAGTCCGAGATGGGTTTTCAGTTTTTTTTTCAAAATTGCACAGTGGGTAGATCTCATCATGCTGATCATTTTATCCATGTCAGATTTTTGATATCTGTAACGGTTTTTGAGTTATTACCCAAAAACTGCAATTTACCCCTATGTTCTGTTTTTAGTAATGGCGGCCATGTTGTTTGATCTGCAGACTAATCGAGCACAATTTTGAAACTGCATACCCTGGTGATGATTCAGGCCAAGTTTGATTACAATTGACCCAGCGGTTTAAGAGGAGAAGATTTTTGAAATTGTTGATGGACGGACGGACGACAGACGACGGACGACGGACGCAAAGTGATGGCAAAAGCTCACATGGCCTTTTAGGCCAGGTGAGCTAAAAATCTTCCATTCATCATCCCTGTAAAGTTTGGTTGAATTTGCTCCAGTAGTTTCAGATGAGAAGCTGAAAATATGATTTTTCCATAAGTTTCGATGTAAAACCCGTGTTCTGCACTGGCGGTCATGTTTTTTTTAGATTGACACGAAATAAGCAATCTAAGTACAGAACCTTCTATACATCATTCCTGTAAAGTTTGATTTATTCGCTTCAGTGATTTTAGAGGAGAAGATGAAAATGTGATTTTTCCAAAAGGGTCCAATGTTAAACCAATAATTCGCGCTGATGACCCTTTTTTCACAATTCCAAACGAAATGAGCAATCTTTGTAAAGGACCTATCATACACCATTCGTGTAAAATTTGGTTGAATATGCTTCAGCAGTTTCAGAGGACTAGATAAAAATAGGATTTTCCCATGATGATTGCCGTATTTTTTGAGGGATCGGCACAAAAAGGCAATCTTTGTAAAGGACGTTCCATACATCTTTCCCCTAAAGTTTGGTTGTCAATGAATTTACTTCTGATCAGTGGTTTAATAGGAGAAGATGAAAATGTTAAACCTATGTCCTGCGCTGGTTGCCATGTTTTTTTTAATCGATCCGCACAAAATGAACAATCTCTGTATAGGACCTACCATATACATCATTCTTGTCAAGTTTGGTTGAATTTGCTTAAGTACTTTCAGGGGAGAAGATGAAAATGTGATTTTTCCCATAGGGTAAAATATTTAACCTATATTCCGGGCTGGTGGCCATGTTTTTTAGGGATTGACACAAAACTAAGCAATCTTTGTAAAGAACCCCTGTTTAAAAGTTTAGTTAAATTTGCTTCAGTGGTTTTAGAGAAGATGAAAATGTGATTTTTCCAAAACGGTCCAATGTTAAACCAATAATTCGCTCTGGTGGCCATGGTTTTTTTATGGATCTGAACGAAATAAAAAATCTCTGTATAGGACCTTCCAAACATCATTCCTCTAAAGTTTGGTTGAATTTGCTTCAGTACTTTCAGAGGAGAAGATGAAAATGTGATTTTTCCCATAGGGTACAATGTTTAACCTATGTTCCGTGCTTGCGGCCATGTTTTAATACGGATTGGAACGAAATGAGTAATGTATGTAAAGGACCTTCTATGCATTATTCCTGTAAAGTTTTGTTTCAGAGGAGAAGATGAAAATGTAATTTTTCTCATAGCCGATAGAATAGTAAACCTATGTTCTGTGCTGGTGGCCATGTTTTTTGCTTACCTGACCCGAAAGGTCAGTGTGAGCTATTGCCATCACTTGGCGTCCGTCCGTTGAACTTTTCACATATACATCTTCTCCTCTGAAACCACTGAAGCAAATTCAACCAAACTTTACAGAAATGATGTATGGAAGGTCCTTTACAAAGATTGCTCATTTCGTTCCGATCCGATAAAAAACATGGCCCCCAGCGCAGAACTTAGGTTTAACATTTGACCCTATGGGAAAATCACATTTTCATCTTCTGCTCTGAAAAGGCTGAAGCAAATTAAACCAAACTTTACAGGAATGATGTACTTAAGGTCCTTAACAAAGTTGGCTTATTTCGTTCCGATCCGACGAAAAACATGGCCGCCAGCACGGAACATGGTTTAACATTTTACTCTATGGGAAAATCACGTTTTCATCTACTCCTCTGAAACCACTGAAGCAAATTAAACCAAACTTTACAGGAATGATGTATGGAAGGTCCTTTACAAAGATTGCTCATTTCGTTCTGATCCATTGAAATACATGGCCGCCAGTGTGGAACTTAGGTTTAACATTGGACCCTTTGGGAAAAATCACATTTACATCTTTTCCTTTGAAACTGCAGAAGCAAATTCAATCAAACTTTACAGGAAGGATGAATAGAAGGTCCTTAACAAAGATTGCTCATTTCGTTACAATCTGTTAGAAAACATGGCTGGCAGCACTGAACATAGTTTATCATTGGACCCTATGGGAAAATCACATTTTCGAAACCACTGAAGCAAATTTAACCTAACTTTACAGGAATGATGACTGAAGGTACTTTACAAGAATTGCACATTTCATTTCAATCCGACAAAAAACATTGCCTCAAGTCAAGGATGTATATTCAAATATACGTCCTTGCTCAAGTGCAGAACATAGTTTAACATTGGAGCCCAGTATGAGAAAACCATCCTTTTCATCATCTTCTCTCAAAACAATTAAAGCAAATTATAGTAAATGTAGAGATGGTCCTTTGCAAAAATTACTCATTTCAATAGGATCAGACAATACACACGGGTGCTAATTTAGAACATGCATAAACACCCTACCCCATTGGTAAAAAACATGATCATGTTTGGTCATGCATGGCATAGAAGCGTTTTGTAAGGTGAGCGATACAGGCTCAGTCTCTGAGCCTCAAGTTTATGGATCCCCACGAAATGAGCAATCTCTGTAAAAGACCTTCCATACATAATTCCTGTTTGGTTGAATTTGCCTCTGTGGTTTCAGAGGAGAAGATGAAAATGTGATTTTTCCCATAGGGTTCAATGTTACGCCTATTTTCAGCAACAGCTTCCATGTTTTTTTATGGATCAGAACTAAATGAGTGATTTTGGTAAAAGACCTTCCATTCATTATTCCTGTAAAGCTTTCTTTGAATTTGCTTCATTGGGTTCAAAGGAGAAGATGAAAATGTAATTTTTCCCATAGGGTCCAATGTTAAACCTCTTTTGCGTACACGCAGCAATCTTTTTTAACAGATTCTAATGAAATGAGCAATCTTTTTATAGGAACTTCAATACATCATTCCTGTAAAGTTTGGTTGAATTTGCTTCAGTGGTTTCCGAGGAAGATAAAAATTTGAAAAGTTAATGGACGGCAGACGGACAGACAGACAACGGAAGCCAAGTGATGGCAATAGCTCACACTGACCCTTTAGGTCAGCTGAGCTAAAAAGCTTGAAATTTGGCAGAGTTTAGGAAGTCAATATCCCACAAAATATACTAAAGCTTAAACTAGAAATGGGTTTGTAAGACACAGATGCCCTGCCAATAAATTTATCACAACAAAAGACCCAAGTCAATTGGGCATAAAATTAGTTCATTGTACCTGAATTGTGATGGAATCAGAAAAGTGCTGTTACAGATGATTGTTTAATGATTATTACAGATGAATTTTTGATAAATATCAGTTGAGGAAAAAAATATCCCAACTTAAGTCGTTGAAGCATAAAATACAGATCAGGTTATAAAATTATCAATAAATTATGTAGTACTAACCACAGTGACTAATTTGATAAAACATTATTGTAATGTAATGTGTAGTTGCTTACAAATTGACCCAAAAAATTTAATAAAGTCATTCATGTGTAAAATGTAGGTCAAAGTCACCAAATTGTTCAAGAGTTGGGTAGTTCTAATCAAAGTGATTAATAATTTGATACAACATAGTAGCGATATGCTTTATAGTCGTTTAGAAATGGATTTAAAACACAAAATTTAACAAAGTCACTCATGCATAAAATATAGGTCAAAGTCACTTAATTGTCAATGACCTAGGTAGTGCTGATCAAGGTGATTAATTTGATGAAATATCACTATCTCATAATATGTAGTTGTTGAGAACTGGACTTAAATGCAGAATTTAACCAAAGTCATTGAGGCATAAAATGTAGGTCATGAACACTCAATTGTTGCTGAAATGTGTAGTTCTCCTTTACATGAATTTAACAGTGAAATATCATGATGCTACAATACACAGTATTTGGGAAATAGACTTAAAAGCAAACTTAAAGTCACTGGAGTGAAAATGTAGGTCAATGACACTTAATTGTCAGTGGATTGGGTAGTACTCATCAAGGCAATTAGTTTGATGAAACATCATTGTCTAATAATGGGTAGTTGTTGAGAAATGGACTTAAATACAAAACTTAACCAAAGTCACTGAAGTGTAAAATGTAGGTCAAGGCACCTAATTGTCAATGATTTGGGTAGTACTCATTAAGGCAATTAATTTGTTGAAACATCGTTGTCTAGTAATGCGTAGTTCTTGAGACATGGACTTAAACGCAAAACTTAACACTGAAGCGTAAAATGAAGGTTGAAGCCACCTAATTGTCAATAATTTGGATAGTACTCATCAAGGCAATTAATTTGATGAAACATCATTGTCTTATAATGTGTAGTTGTTGAGAAATGGACTTCAACGCAAAACTTAACCAGAGTCACTCAAGCATGAAATGTAGGTCATAGAGTCAAAGTACCTTGTGAACTATGTAGTACTATCAAAGATCTACCTATTAACCTATTATCATTGTTTTTACTCTCATAGTTCTTGAGAAATCCACTTAAACACAAAACTTAATCAGATGTACGGACGAACGTACCGACGTACAAGGGTAACCCTATATGCCCCTTCCACATTCGTGGGCGGGGCATAAAAATACTACAACAAAACAGAATATGATAATATATAATAAATTATATCACAGATAATATATTACATGGAGGGAATAAACATATTATGAATTACAGCACACAAAATCCTTTTTATTTCCTCTTTCCTTCATTTATTAAAAAAATCAAATTGTGCAATGAAGAAGTGATCACTGCTGTATTCATAATGAAGATTTAATTACAATTGAAATTAAAAGTCAATGAAGAAAACATCAATTTCTACACTGCCTTACACATTCCAAGACGTTTCAGGTTAGGCAAATTAAAATCAAACAGTAGATTCTCGACCCCTGCCCCTCCAAAATTAACCAATCCTGATTTTTTTTCATGTTTTTTAGACCAACATTTGCATATTTACTTTTGTTTTGCAGATTCCCATACATAAGCTGACTTCAAAAGTCCAAATAATAGATTTCCTAGTTATTTCCATTTAATTTTATATATAATCATAAGTTTTGAATTTAGTCAAAACCTGATCTGATTTAAATGTGGAACATAATAAAACATAAAAGCCATTTGAATACCCAATACGATATGATATTATATAGACCTAGCTGTACTTGACTTATTGTAGCTGTTTTAGAGGTTAAATAACTTTTTAGAAGGAAATTCAACAAGTTAGTTTCAACAAATACATGGTATTCATCAATTTCAATATTAGGGCTAACATCACCTAATATTTTTTGCCATTCATTATTATACATAATTTTATCTATTTAATTGTTCTACTAACATTTTACATAGGAAAACAATTATATTAAATTAACTGTAAACAAATACATGTGTTTGACATTAACAAAGTGAATGTATAACAACAGTTATTACTTGCAAAATAAACTAGAGGCTCAGAGACTGAGCCTGTATCGCTCACCTGGCAAAATGCTTCTACCCCATACATGACTAAAAAGATGTTTCCTTACTAATAGGGTCAAATGTTTAGCTATGTTCTTCTTAGCACCCATGTTTTTTGTCTGATCCTACTGAAATGAATAATTTTTGCAAAGGACCTATACATTTCAGAGATGATGATTATAAGGATGGTTATCTCATTCCTGGCTCTAATGTTAAACTATGTTCTGCACTGGAGGCCATCTTTTTTGTCAGATCCAAGTACCTTCCATACATCCTTACTGTAAAGATTGGTTGAATTTGCTTCAGTAGCGTCAGGAGATAGCAAATAGATGCTTTTCCCTTAGGGTCCCATGTTAGACTATGTTCTGCGCTGGCAGCCATGTTTTTAAAGGAATCAGAAAATTTCGGCAATCTCCATAAAAAACCTTCCATACATCAATCCTGTAGAGTATGGTTCAATTTGCTTCAGTAGCTTCAGAGGAGATAGCAAATATATGCGTTTCCCATAGGGTCACATGTTAAACCATGTTCTGCGCTGGCAGCCATGTTTTTTCACGGATCGAAAAAATTTCGGCAAACTAAGAAAAAGGACCAGCCATACATCATTCCTGTAAAGTTTGGTTCAATATGCTTCAGTAACGTCAGAGCTGATAGCAAATATATGCTTTTCCCATAGGGTCCCATGTTAAACTATGTTCTATGTGATGGCCATGTTTTTTCACGGATCGAAAACATTTCAGCAGACTAAGTAAAGGACCTTCCATACATCATTCCTGTAAAGTTTGGTTCCATTTGCTTCAGTTACTTCAGAGGAGATAGCAAATATATTCTTTTCCCATAGGGTCCCATGTTTAACTATGTTCTGTCCATGTTTTTTCACGGATTGAAAAAATGTCGGCAAACTAAGTAAAGGACCTTCCATACATCATTCCTGTAAAGTTTGTTTCCATTTGCTTCAGTAACTTCAGAGGAGATAACAAATATTTGCTTTTCCCATAGAGTCCAATGTTAAACTATGTTCTGCGCTGGCGGCCATGTTTTTTCACGGATCGAAAAAATTTCGGCAAACTAAGTAAAGGACC